>RPOG01001319.1:0-161012 GCA_008086565.1 Thalassoma bifasciatum
GCTGGAGTCTGTTTTAGTACCAGTTGTAGGAGAGTTGCAGCTGCAGGCGGGCATGGTCGGCCGTCTCGATGGTGATGATGTCGGTGCAGAAGTCTGGTCCCAGCAGGAGACAGATGGCCTTGATGACGTTGGCTCTCTTTGGTTTGTCTCCAGACAGCGACAGCACGGTGAACTGCTCGTCAGGTCCCAGCATCACCATTTCTGGTCCAAATACCACCCTGAGGACAAGATCACAAACCACATCAGCCTGTTGAAGTCATGCTCAGGTTTTTCCACCAGGACGTGAAACCAGAGTCTCACCTGGCCCTCTTCTCTCTGTAGTCGTAGACCTGCACGGCGGCGTTGTGTGGGACCCTGTAGGACACCACTTTGGTCTTATCTCTCTGTCTGACTTCACCAGTTCTGGTCCGATCCGAGCGGTCGGCCAGCGGGTCCAGAGGTGAAGCGATCAAGGCCTCGACGTTGGCTGGAAGCTCCTTCTGCCACAGCTCCTCGTCCTGGGTCAGCATGTAGGTGTGACCGATCACCGCTCGCACCTGAGAGACAGAAAGACACGCTGATGGTGAAAGAAGCATGAGGAGGCTTCCTGTTCATTTGTAAAACAACAAAATTTCACTTAAATTCCTCAGCTTTATGAGAAACTCTGTGACTGGTTCGCTATTTGTTGGGAAAATGCTCCTTTAAGACAAAGTTACATTTTTCTTTTTGTGGTTTTTTTTTTGCCTTCTTGTGATTTCTAACTAAACACAGTTGTGCCTAAATGTTTACACTCCCTCAAACAGAATTTTCTGAATTTTTGGCTTTTTCTCAGAAAATATGAATGGTAACACAAAATCCTTTCTGTCACTCATGGTTAGAGATTGGGTGAAGACATTTATGAACAAACAACTGTGTTTACTCTTTTTAAATCATAATGACAACAGAGCTTCAAAAATGACCCTGTTCATTTTTTTATACACACACACTGATTACAAGCAAATAGATCACAGGTGAGGATGGTTACCTTTAGTAGACATTCAAACACATTTCTGTTAACTTTTGTGCATTTATCAGGACAAAACCACCAGAGTTGTGTAAACTTCTTAATGGGGTCATTTTTGAAGTTTCTGTTGCCATGATTTAAAAAGAGTAAATACGTTTTTTTTTTAATAAACGTCTTCACCCAACCACTAACCATGAGTGATAGAAAGGTTTTTGTGTTATCATTCATATTTTCGGAGAAAAGTCCAAAAATATCAGAAATTCTGCTGGAGGGTGTAAACTCTCAGGCACTACTGTAAATGTACAGAACTTTGCAGAAATTGACTCATGTTTTTTCCATCATTCCTCAAGAAACTGTTGGAAACAGACCCTAAAAAAGATGCTACTTTATTTTTGTTTCATGCCCCTGAATAAAAAGTGGTATAGTCCTTCAAAGAGAATACCTGAAGTCTCATACCTTTCCTGTTTTGATGTCACGGACGTAGATGCCCTCGTTCTCATCCAGCGGGATCGCCTGTCTTTTCAGAATAACCTCAACAGCAGCTGGAGGAACGTACTCGATGGGACCCCGCAGCATCCAGCGGTCTCCAGGGCGACGGATGAGGCCGCTCCTGCGTGAGCGCTTCGCCCTCTCCTGTCTGCGCTCCTCCTCGCCCAACTCCTCTTCCTCTTCTTCGGTGCCCTGGCAGAGAGAACGGGAGAGAGACAGGTGGAGGAGGGAGAGAAGGGTTAACGTGGCGATGCATCGGAGCGGTGGAGGAGGGGAAGACGGAGGGGAAGGAGGCGAGGAAGGAGGGAGAGGAGGAGGAGAGGGAACGGGAGGGGAGGGGATTGGAGAGGGGCACTGAGAGGAAACCCAAAAATGGCAAAGGAGAACATAAGAAGTGGATGAATGAAATAAAAAGTCAGGACGAGATGTGGGTTGATGTAAATAAAGAGGGAGAGAAAAGAGAAAAGAGTCGGGTTTTAATGGATTAGCAAAGTTAGGAAGGGAAGATGGTGCCGTGACGGGGAAAATTAACACAAGAGTTTACAGCTTCTTAACTTAGAGTCTCACTGAGATCAAAACACTCTCCCTCCTCTGAGTTTTATTACTTTATTTATTCATCCGTCTCATGTCTGAGGAGTTGAATCAATCATTGCAGCTAAACTTTATAACTGTGAATCATGAAAAAAAAGTCAGATTAAACCCAAATTTCTTTGCTTCTTCTGCAACCAAACAACCTGATTCTTGTGGGAAACTCTTCAAACCAAACACCAAAATTACTTGTGGCAGCTGCAACACCTACACACACCCATACACACCAATCATGTGTGTAAAGGTGCGGTCCAAGCTGTCAAGACCTTTAAACCTGACGGCAGAGACACACCTCTGACTTATCGCTTCTTTTCAGGCTTTAATAGTCTGTGGTTGGATAAAAGTCGTCCTGCAGGGGATTAACAGGTTCTTTCATCAGCTCTGCAAGAAGTTTGATTTTGCAATCTGTGCTCAAACAGCAGCAGAAAACAAGCTTTACGAGGAGACAAAGAAAAAACTAATGAATGTTCACAAAGTTTTCCAGCTCCTCCCTAAATTCCTCTACGTTCCAGTAACTCCTCTTAGAAATATGTTTAAGAAACAAGAACAATACAAACGGTGAAAAGAAAAACCGGACAGGTGAAGCAGGTAGAGCAACAAGAGGAGCTAGAAATGTGAGCTTCATTGTCAAGCATTTAATAAACAGTTTTCAGGGCATTTGTTTGTCTTTATAGAGAGGACAGCCGAAGCGATTAAAGGAAATATGGGAGAAGAGAGCAGGGAAACGTGCAGCAAGAAAGCAGGAGTTGAACCAGAGTCCCATTAGGCCTGTGGTTAATGAGCCAATCACTTCTATGAGGCGTTAAAAACAGCAACTGCTCCATGAGTACAGTGTTTTCTCCTCACCCCGTCAGTGTCATTGAAGGCCTCCACAGCTCGCAGCACCAGACCCTCCTCCTCCGATAGCACGTAGACGTCCTGGATGCCCTGTTCAAGGCTCTCGCCGGGCTGCAGGAAAAATGAACGCTCGCCCTAACAGAGAGAAGACAGTCAAAATAAGTAACGAGCTAACTATGAAACTATTAGAGAGAATCAAACAATTAGTGCTTCTCCTCACCTTCACGACCCTCTTCTGTCCCAGTTGGGGTTTCCCATCAGGACCAACAGGGTCCAGGATCACACAGTACTGCCGGCTGCTCAAAGTGGTCACATCAACGACCCCGACCACTTCCTCGGACACAGAGGGGATGTGAGCCTCTCTGTCCCCCATGGTGACGAGCCATTCCTCCCCTGTACGACGCTCCCGTCCACCAGCGTCTTTGAAGGGACGCAGGGCGCGGACATGGAGCGCTTTCTGAGAGTTACACGAAAAGAATGTTAAACTATTTATCTCCAACAGTACAGTATCAGATGTTGGTGTTTTAATCCAAGAGTAGTTGCAGTTAAATAGCAGATATCAGATGCTGTTTGAGAGGAAATAGGGAAACAGCTGATGCAGAAGTTACCTTGTCGGTCAGAATGAAAGCGTTCACGATGTCGATGACTTCCTCATGAGCCCCTGGTAGATACGCTCCCACCTTACTGACCAGCCACTCCTCACCTGAAACCAAACGCAACACCATCATATGTTTTTTTTTTCTTTAGTTCTTTTTTTTTTATCCTCCTGAGACCTGAGCTTTTGTTTGGTGTGATTTTTTATTCCTCTCTGCTGTTTGAGATAAGTAAGACCTAATTAGGATAATAACTTTGCTTTGTCTTTGTACAGGGAGTTTGGTTATTAGTCCAATAAAAGGCAAAAGTATGGATGGAATATGGAAAAAAAAGAGATAAAAATGCTAATTATGAGTGAAAAATTTCAAACAAGGAGATTTAAAGAGTCAAAATAGGAGATAAAAAGTCACAAGCATAGATTTGACTTCTAAATCAAAAGATAAGTCAAATTAAAGGAATTAAAAGTAATTATAAGGAAAGAAAATGTTCAACTGAGGAGATACAAAGTCAAAAGTGTGGACACAATGTCAAATTTAGAGGATAAAAATACAGTATGGCTTAAAAATTTTAACAAAGGAGCTTTAAAAAGTCAAAGTTATGAGATAAATTGCACAAATATGGATTTAAAGTCAAAGTAAGAAATTAAAACCACTTTCATCAGTATCCCTTTGGATAGGAGGTCAAAGTTTTTAAAAATGAAGTATTGTGGGTCTGAGAGGCAGAAATGTAATGTCCACTCATGCAGACGCTGGGTCTTCAGAGGTTATTGAAATTTGTTATTATAGTACTTTCATGCACCTTAAACACAGTTTTTTTTCCCTTTTTTAACAAAGCATAATGAGGAGTTTATTACATAACCCGAAGGGGAGAGTTGGCAGACCAAATAAGTTTCAGTAGAACAACAGCTTGTGGTTTGTTTGATCTAGATTTTTGTACCTGTGACTCTGCGGGTGCCGCCTCTGTCCACTCCCTCCTTACGGGCTCTCAGCCTGATGGCCTGGTTCTCTCTGATCACCGTGGCTTTGATCGTCTCAAGAACAGCCACTTCCTTTCTGGGAATGTACGTCCCTGAAACATGACAGAAACCAAAAAACATTGAGGTTACATCAGAAACAGTTCGCAGCTCAAGTTCTCATGAAAATGAGGGCAAAACTGGCAGAGGAGCAAACATTCAACACACAAACTTCCTGACTCAAAGATGTGGTTTGTGTTCTAGCACGCTGAAGTAGGTGATGAAAGTTTGGGGTTGTGTTGTGGCTGATGTGTTGGAAAAATGCAAACGGTGTCACAGGTGTTACTAGAAACTGAGCAATGTACTAATTGTCTGATTGTGTGGAAATGCACAACCAACACCTTCTTGAGTTCTTATTTTGAGTTTTAAAGATTTGCTTTTTAGAGATGCACTTTTGCATGGAAAAACAATGACATCAACAGTGAAAAAAAGATTAATAAAAGGGTGAAAAATAAAAACAGAATGGGAATTTTACATCCTTTAATTTTTGAAATAGCCATTATTCTGAGTTTAAGTTTCCAAAATGACGTCAAAGGGTAAGTGGGCACTGAGTAGCACCAAGTAATAAATGACTGATGCACTTTTTAAGACAACACTTGAGAGTAAATTTGACAGAAATATGAACCAGCAAAACACACCGGGTCCTTCAAAAAGCCACTCATCTCCAGCGACTCTCTTCTCTCCTCCTCTCTCCTCAAAGTCCAGCAGAGCCTGCAGACGCAGCGCCGTGTCTGGGTACACGATCTGCAGCGGGGTCACGTCCTGATGCACAAACAGAGGAAAAGATTTCAAACAACTTCAAGTAAAAAAGTGCATTTCTTAGTAATAGAAAATGGGGATTAAGATTGTTGATGTACAAGGAACTTATTTCATATTTTCGCTTAAATATCTCTTGAACTCAAGAAAACAAAAGGCTTGAGTCCATGAGGGATAATCAACCTGGAGAAAATTACTTAGAGATGAGAAATTCTGTCATTTCAGATCCGCTTTAAAGATCCAAACATCTTCCAGAAGTTAATATTTTTCTTTTTTTGTAAAGAATCCTGGACCAGAAACCACACACACACACCTGCTGGATCTCCTCTCCTGGGTACAGGGGGAACGGGTCCTGGGTGAGACGGATCTCCAGGTCGGCGTGGCGAAGCTTGGCCTGGCCTGATTGGTCAAAAAGAGCCTGGTTCTCCTCATCCCGGGCGATGGGGTTGGAAACTACACAGTAGTGACGCGGCGGCACCATGATCATCCGAACAGGGGAAAAGAGGACTCTGAGGAGAAAGAATGGAGTCAGAATTCTGTTTTAAAACCTAATTTTTGTGTCAATTAATCATTCAAAACTACAAAAATCTAACAAAAACTGAGGAAAGTAAAAGGGCTGTTAAGAAAAATTAACATGTTTTACTTTTTGAGCCATTATGAAGAATTTTTTACATCGATTAATGACTGGTCTCTGCCTCTGATGACGTTACTCAAAGCACAAAGTGGAGAGTCCAGTAAATGTATCTGAGAAAATCAATACACACACACACATTCAAACACACTCAAACACACACAACTGCTTACAGTGGCGTATTTTAAGACTACTCTGCTACACTGTCCGTGTGCAGATAAAATCACAGCCTGATGAAGTTACAGTAAATCTGTGTCTTTGCTTTGATAAAGATTAAGGTCAAAGATATCTGTGTGTGTGTGTGTGTGTGTGTGTGTGTGTGTGTGTGTGTCACTGCAGTATTGCAGATAGAGTGCTCAGTCACTGATATAACACTAATGTGATTAAGTTTACTGTCTGTGACACAAAGAGAGGATTTCCTCAGCAGCTCTTTATTCAACAGACATGATATTGTATCATGAGTGAATCAATATGAATTATAAGATAAAAGCAGCAAAGAGGCAAAGGTCATCTCAGGTCAGATAGTTCCCGTTTATCCCTGACAGAAAGAAAGATCCTGGTTTTTGATGTGTTCTGAAAATAATCCCGGAGTGACATATTTCACAAACAAAACTTTAAACAAATGTTTATATCAGATGTGTTTGTTATGTATCTTATAACAACACTTAAATCTCACACACCTTCTTCTTTAACTTTGCATATTCTTCTCCGCTTTCCCTTGCTTTGCAAATGAATCCTATTTACATTTTTTCCTGCAAGTCCATTTTACAAAAGATGCAAAGATTAGCAAATGAACTCTAATGCCTGTGAGAGGCTGGTGATATTGCTCTTTGCTCCCTCATTTTACATCATAAAAATGACACAATGATACTAAATATGACTGTTCTCAATTATAAAATAAGGAACATTTATAGATCCATATTCAATACTAAAACAAAATAGAAAAATTCACTGGCCCACCCATCTACTTATTGGCCAATGCCAAAGTGAAAAACGCAAAAATCACCCTAAGATATTGGCCGGCATTTATATCAGTTATTCCTGATATCTGAGTATTAACGATGTGAGCTTAAACAAAGGAGGATCCAATCTGTGTGTTTTTCCAGCAGCTATTATCTCAATCCTGTTTTCTCTCCTTCTTAATGACACTCAGAGGAAATTAAATTTGCTCCTGACCTCTCATTGTCCTGTCGGATGTAGGTGAGCGGTCCGATCTCCACCCGAGCGATGTTGGTGTTCTGGTCCAGCACATGGATGTAGTGATGAGGCGGGATGCGGATGATTGACACCTCCGTCGGCATCTCCAACTCCTGCATGATTCTTCCTTTCTTAGACATGACGAGAGCGTAATGCTGCAGAGACGACACAGAGAGGGAGACGGTCAACAATGTTCACAACATCAGATCAAAAACAATGAGTCAAACTAAACAAAAGGAGTTCTCTGTGAACAGAATTTCACACACATTGAAAACGTGCTTAGTAGTAGAGCAAAATTTAATCCTCAGACTTCTTTGTTAAACATAAAAACTGTCAGTTCCTCATTTCTGGTGTATAAAAAATATTTGCATAAAATACACGTTTCTAAGGGAACATAGCCATAAATAGAGAAATCAGGTCATATCATGTAATTAAGATCAGAGTCAACCGTGTGTTATATAAATGTAGAGCAGCAAAGAGTGCCACACCTGTCACATGGTCTCAAAAAGACTGAACTGTTTGCTTTTCCTAACACTGCATGACTGAGTGATCCCCTCCCCTGGTTTGTAATCACTCATGTCTCCATGTTTCTGTCCCTCTCTGTTGAATACAAATGTTTATTTGGTTGCAGCTTTCACAAGCTTAACTCTGTGTGTGCACAGGGACGGAGAGGAGCGCCCATCAATGTGGGCACTTTGTCATGTGTGTGGTTTCTGTGTAGCAGGTGTGTCTCTGTGAATACCTGAGCTTCACTCTCTGACTTAAAGTCCTTCAGAATCAGTTGGCAAAGAGTCGTTTATCTTTCAGCACAAAGATCTCAGAGTCAAAGCAACTGGATCATCTACATTTATGTAAACAAGTTTCTTCTTTCTGACTCATCTTTCAACCACGAGATTTAGGCCTTCAGATTTGCAGCCGCCTGCAGCCACTTATGTTACAAATGCATGAAATAAATAATGCTTTTCTTCAAAGAGCTTCAAGTTTAGTTTCACTTTCAGTCTGAACCTATTGGTGTAGAAAAATGGTAAATAAGTGCAGCTCCTTTTCTGTTGATATGGATTTAATCAGGGCAGTACGATTCTCAAAAATAAACTAATTGTGGTTATTTTTCCATATGTTACAATTGGGATATATTGTGCAATGAGTTTTAGGTTCCTCATCTTATGTGTTGATACTAGTTGCTTCATTGAAGGGGAAAATCTTTTCTGCTCTCATTTTGAAGGAGAAAAACACAAACATGAGGGAGAAAAGCAAGATTTCTGTTGAAAAAAATCCACCAAAGTAACTCTGTAAATCTAAAAAATTAGAACAATGTGAAAAAGTTAAATACTTATTGTCACTCATTTCAGAAAGTGGTCATTTCAAGCCTTTATTTCTTGAATGTTAACAGCTATGGCATCTATGGTTACAAACAATAGTGCCTCAGAAAATAAGACTGTTACATAAGATTAATAAAAAAAAGAGTGTTTGGAACAGAAATGTCAGGCTTCTGAAAAGTATGTTCATTTCTAAGCACTTCAAATTTGCTTCTTTTCTCCCAATTTTCTTGCCATTTTTGACCATATGTGCTACCTTAAACTTGTTTTTCATGCTTCTTCTTGCCTTTTTTCCACTTGTCACCACCTATATTGTTTCTCTTGCAAAGGTAGCTTTCAACAATTTGTCTCTTTTGTTGAGTAGGGTTGAGAAACACTGGTTTAGAGCACAAAACATCCGTTGCAGAAAAAATGTCTCTGGTATTCTGACACAGTTGAGGTTAGAAACTGCACTGTGTGCTACTAGAATATTTCAGCAGGCCTTATTGCAATGTAATCTGATTTGGATTTAATTGCTTGGACCTTGATTTGATTCCTGCGTTGGGTGTCATCCATCTTTCTGCCTCTTAACAGAAAAGTTATTCAAGTAGAACAATAGAGCAGAGTCTTACTCTGATAAATTAATGATCATTTTAGTGACAGGTAGAAGATCAAGTTCAACAGGATTCACTCAGTTTACAGTAATGACATTAATTGTGTGGGTTAATGATTACTCCAAACCAGGAAACACCTGAGAGTTGGTTTGCAGCAGAAAATGTCTCAATACTTTTGTGTTTTTATCTCTTTGAGTCTCACTTTCTAGGACTGAGAGGCTCTGATTGAATTATGTTATAAATATGATAGATGAGGTAGACATACTGAGTCATGTCTCAGTCACATGGTCAGCAGGTGGGAGGCTCCTTTGTTCTTCCTCATACTAAGTGCTTTTGTCCTATGCAAAGCACTTTAGCAGCATCAGGCTGATTCTGTCCTGCAGGCCTGCAACTCCATACATCTCCATTTCCATCCTTAAGACACTCAAACAGCTTAATACACTTCACAGCTGCTCATATTGGATAATTAATCATTTAAATGAATCATAGCACAGGGACAACTTCCTGTTTATACTGCAAACTCTCTTCTGAAGCTGCACCAAACTCCCTTTAGAAATAAGCAGATTTTATGTAATCCAACTTTTCAGATATAGCTTTAACTTTGCACATGATTGATTTCAACACTTTTGTACTAAAACAGAGGTTAGGTTTAAGTCGGCTTGTACTTACACTACACCCACGCTTCAGATATGCTTTAATTCTCGCTTATGACAACGCCCATCTGCACTAATCACAAGCTGGAAGTATTTGAACAAAGTGACTAAGAATGGTTAAAAGTTGTGATATTGTAAAAATAAGTCATGATCTCTGACTCAGACGCATGCCGAATATATGATGTAGTTCTATTAATTCCAGAAACAGTTTAATTTGAGTTATAAATGCAGACATTTTGATGTTATGTAACACAGCAGTAAAGTTGAAGATTTCTTAACGAGGTTTGGTTGGGAGCAAAGAGGAGGATTATTTCCTGGGTTCTTACCTTTTCTCAGGGGGTGAAAAAGAAGCAAACAGCTCAGAGGGATCCCTGCTCACACTGTCGGTGGTTTCCCTGGTGGAAACTTCTGTAGACACCCCGACAAACACAACGACAGCTGAGCAGTGGCAGTAATTAAGGGGGCGTAGCTGCTGCGTTATGATCCAGGAAGAGGGAAAATCCAGGAGAAGTCACGTGGTTTACGGTCTGCGCTGAGTCAGTCCGCACGTCACAGCCACAGGAAACAGATTTAGTGCTGACAACAGAGACTGAAAGGATTAACAATGCTGTTCACTCTCTTTTATTCAAGTCAAACATGTTAAAATGACATGCGGGGTTATTCATCACGCTTTAAACCAACTTACAGCGTAACAAGAGAGAAATGGCGACACCTGCTGGCGACTTTGTGGTACTGCGTCTGTTTTACAGACTGCGTCAAAATCAAAGGGACTTTTTTTCTTTCTTTTTAAAAAAATAATAATTTTAATGAATAAAATATGCTCAAACTGAATGCATGTCAGTGACTTGAATTTTTCGAAAACAAAACTTTAGTTAAAAAAAAAAAGTATCTTCTGCTGCTCTCTGCGTCTGGAAAGCGTCCAGCTGTATCCATGTGTCCTCACATCAACCCCAGACTGCGAAATTCAATAGCTCTACTGCACTGAGAGTAGATGGGGTAGAAATCGATTAACTGTCCACAGAGAGTGGGGTAAGACAGGAAAAGTATATAGGAAAGTGAGGGATATAATAATATTGCCTAAGGTGACTTTGCCCAGACATGTCCTCCTTTTAGGCCAGGGGAGGGGGTTGTTTATAAAATTCCCTGTCATGTCTGGGTGGCATTATTCTGATACCTCAAACTCAAGGTCAAAATTATGAGATTAAAAAAAATAATAATGATAAAGAAACAGACACAAAGTCAAATAACGAGATACAAAGGTTAGAATTTTGGGATAAAAAGTCATAATTTTGTTATTACATTGTCAAACTTATGAGAAAAATTTCATAATTATGATATAATATGCAAATAAATAAGTAAAACAACCCCTATTTTGATGCAAGTCAAAATTCAAGATAAGTCAAATAATTAGACAAGAAGTTAAAATTTTGAGATAAAAAGTCATATATTTGGGATAAAAGCCAAAATTTTGAAATAATGTAGTCAAAATTATGAGAAAAATGTTAAGATTTGGGATAAAGTCAATATTTTGAGATTATAACGTCAAAATTATGTGGAAAAAAGGTCAAAACTTGAAGATAGTCAACATTTTATTTCTATATTTTCAACTGGTGGAAATTGGCTTCTCGACATTATTTGTTTACACTATAGAAAATTTTCACTTAAAACAGAAAAGTAGTGTTTTAAATAACAATAATTAATTGACATCATGAGGCTCCTAGGGGGTCCTCTATTTGGGTTTTCAGAATACATGACCCTAGTATTGTTAGGAAGTGGAAAATTATCCCAAAGAAGACACTGGTGTATCATTAAAAACAAAATAACTGCAAAGAAAAAAAAGTGCTGCATGGGAATTCAAAAATGGTGCAAGGAAAATTACCCCATTGTGAGAAAATGTGCACTAACACATGCTAATATTATTCTAGGGCCACAGTGACAAGGATGGTAATGAAAATGTGTTTTGTGTTGTGGAAGTAAAATCAAAAATACTTTCAATGAGATGAGAGGAATCACAAAACACTCTCCAAGTCTCTAAAACAAACAGTAGACGAGTCCCACAGAGAGTATATAATTTTATTAACATTCACAATTCTTCTTCAGCCAAAATGCTAAATGACCAAATATAAATCCTACACACAAAACTGAATGACACAAAGAAACAAATTCTTCTTCAAAGTGAAATTAAAAAGGTAAGTTGTGCTAGCTGTAGCATCACATGGTTAAGTTTACGTGTTAACCGGAGCACCCAAAAAGCTAACAAAAGGTAAAAAGCCTTAACGTTACTCCTACCTGTTGAGCTACATTCGTTCAAAGTGAGGTCCCTTTTTTACTTTCATTTTGTGATGAAAAACTTGAATACTGAGCGGTTTTTCTACAAGCTCTAACATTTTACACTGGTTTGCTGATATAAACCTGTCCTCTTTCAACCTAATTAAAGATGCTGGATATATTCTTATTACACAGTAAAACTTCTTTTTTTTATAAAAGGTTAAAAATACTGGTGACCAAAGCTCTGCAGGCAGCCCAAATTTCCCAGAATGCACCTTTTTCACAGATAGCAAAAAAAAGGAAACCGATCTCCGGGTGCGTCTCAGTACACAGTACGTTACACTTCGCATTCAGACTTCACTTCTCTCGCCACACTTCCCTGAGTCCTGTCAAAGAGATTTTTGCATGAGATGAAAAACAGAGGAGGGAGGATTTGATAAGATTTTCTTCCCCTTCTCTTTAGTTTTCAAAGATGAGAAAGAAGATTCTTTAATTGACCTGGTACCATAAGCCTCTCATCTTTAAACAGAAAAGGATCAGAACTGCAGGAGTCACGTGTCACGTCTCAGACCTTCATGCTTCCTGTGACATCTCCGCACACGTCCACCCCATGTCGCATGATTCGTACCTGAATGATTAAGCCTGATGTGAACAGATAAAGACATAAAGATTGGATCTGCAGGCCATGCATTTAGCAGTTTAAAAAAAGGCTCAAAAATATTTCTGCACCACTTTCTCCTCCATCTTCAGCTGTTTCCCTCTGAAAACTCTCAAATCTTTGCTTTCTCCACTTTCTTTACAAAATAACATTTAATAAAGCATCATTCTTTGCAGTAAAATCACCTTCATTATTCCGTTACTTGGTTTTAACTCTAATACAAAACTTTCATGTGCATGTGTGTAAGAACATGTTGGCTCACTGAAGGAGGAGAACGAATGCTACAGCGTCCAACAGTCAAATATTCAAAATACTTTATCCGCTCGTTTCACTTTCTTCCTCTTTCAGTTCAGATGTGTCGCACAATGAGAACAATCCACACACATCCTACGAGTGTTCATGTTCAATCAGTGACAACAATTCCAGTTCCAGTCGTGAGGAAACGTCAGACCGATCCCGGCCGCCACCAAACTGCGGGTAGAAAAATAAAGAGTCCAGAAACCGTCGTGAAGAACGGTTCCAGACTGGAGTTTTCCCAGTTTCAGGTCATGAATCATTAGCTCCGAGTTCATCCAGGCACCAGGCTGTGAGTTCATCCGTCTGTGAGAATCATGTTTCCAAAGTGGTTACAGAAGAAAAAGTGGATTCGTGTGTTTCCACAATACGAGTCTGTGCTGCTATTATTCTTCATCCGTGTTAAGGCTTTCCTCCTGGTCTGTGCCAGGCGAATAGGAGAGTGCAGAGTGCAGGCGGGGTGGGGCTCCACAGCGGGATGATGGGAGATGATTGTGGTCCAGCACTGAAATCCAGTCCATCAAGATCCACCTGAGCCCCTCCCTGTAAGACTGGGAGAAAAAAAGACAAGAGAGGAAACTTTACTGAATTTGAATTCCTCATTTTTATGTTTTTGCTCCACTATTTTAATCCTTCGTTTTAATCAACACATCTTTTGGTTCAGATTTTTCAAAGTCTCTGTGCATGTGAAGTTTGAAGATATCTTTAGAGAGGCTGATCTGATCTTTTCAGTCCAGTATTTTCTGATGAAATCTATTTGCCAAAAGGTGGCAGAAAGATGTATTAAGAGAAACATTATTCCAAGATAATCGAGAAAAAGGGCCTGGCTTCACCTTAAAAGTGATTTATCCACTGCTTGGACTGAAAATAGTGACATTATTTCATTGTAGAGAGAAAACAGAAAAGGACTAGTCTGCAAAAATGTGTTTTTGTTAGTCTTATTATGACTTAACAGTGTGAGGCTGTAGTAAAAATGACTGGATTTAGTTTTCTAAGAGTCTTTTCTTAAAATAGGTTTCACACTGCAGAGTTCAACTTCCATTTTTTACCTAACCAAGTACTAAAGTGTGTAAATAAGAGAGTATTCAGTGTATTACATATAATCAACTAAAATGCTAAACTAATAGTGGCTTCCCACACTTGATTTTAAACACACTGTTACATTCTCAGAACAAAAGCTTCGACTCAACGTACATCGAATCTAAATCTTCTACAGAAATTATAAACCTGAAATGGAAAGTGGTTTTATTTTCAATTATTCAATTTAAGTATTTTGAAATTAGTACTTAAGGATGGGGCTTCAACTAACAGAAAAATGTATTTTAAGCAGTGCAACTGTAGTCAATGCACATCTTGAAAATATAGATATAACCAGCAGAGGGCGGCAGAGAGTTACTTTAAATGATGGAGATGGAAGAGATGACAGCAGGGACTATTTCCTGATTGATTGTGCTTTATTGTGAAAAGAAGTGTTGTTGATGTTTGCTTCACAGCCTGTAAACAAATCTGTTTTGCTTTTACAGGGCGAACAAACTCAGCTGAATCAGTGTGTCTTCAGTTTACAACGAGGAAGACTCAGGCTCATGTTTAGGCTCAGATCTCTGTTTTTTTCTAGGGCATTTCATGCATCACTGTTAAGGTACATGGTATTTGTGTGTGTGTGTGTGTGTGTGTGTGTGTGTTGAAAGTCTGAGAGTTGAGGGAGGAAGAGCGGAGGGTTTGTTGTTGGAATGCAGAGCTCAGACAGATCGACTCTTTGAAGTTTCCACACTCTGGACTGGCTCCATTAGAAACAGGTGCCTCAGTATGTGTGTGTGTGTGTGTGTGTGTGTGTGTGTGTGTGTGTGTGTGTGTGTGTGTGTGTGTGTGTGTGTGTGTGTGCATTTTTCAGTGTTGTGTCTGGTTTTGTGTAGTTTTGTCAGTGCAGTGAGAAACAGAAAAATAGGTAAGAAACATGACTTTAAAAATGCGTGTTTGTGTGTTTCTCACCTGTTCAGTTGATAAGGATGCCTGTCGAACGTCCCTCCTCCTCTTTAATGTTCTTCAGGTTATTCTCCGCCTCATCCACAGTGCTGCACACACACACACACACACACACACACACACAGCACAAGGTTAACATATAAACGGAGGCAATGTTTCACTCTGTGATAAATAAACGTGGATATTTGACGCCTACGTTAAGAACTCCCTGACGTCCTCCACCGTGATATCTCCGGTGGTGTCGAGCGTGAGGTCGGCGCAGCTGAGGGGGGAGTCCAGCGGGGTGTCCAGGATGGGAGAGGAAAGGCTGTTCTGAGGCTCCTCTGTTTGTCCTGTGAGGGAGAAAACACACAGAAATCTGCTGTCAGCTTCTGACTCTGAGGTGTGTGAGAGCGGAGAACTTTAAGCACAGATTAAATACATCAAATAAAAAAGGTTTATAGTTTCAAACATTGTTATTTTTGATTAATCTGTGACTGAATGGACAAAAACGTGAACTGTTACGAGAATCTCCTCAGTAACCGTTGTTTCCTGCCAAAGAGGGGGAGCTGGGCATACCAAGCTGTTACTAGGAGACCAGAAGGAGACTCCTGCAAGAGCAGCTCTGGGTTTAAGAGGTTCAGGGAAGGATGAAGAGAAAGAGGGAGAGAGAGTGTGTGTAAGTGTGTGTAAGTGTGTGTATCTACCCTCAGCCTGACCCATCTGGTTCTTGTGTGTGCCGTTGGCCTGTGGCTGCGTTGTTGTCCCATCACTGAGGAGACATAAGAGCAGACACCGTTAAGGTTAAAGCTTTTAAAACAGATGTTATTCTGTGTTACTCAAGCGAAAGTAAACTACACACTTGCAAAATAGTAGTTTAAATAGTAGTTTTATCTTTTGTTCAATTTAAGAAAACATCACAGCTGTACATATCTTTTATTTCCACTTCATATGCAGCGAATTGTTTTTAATTGATTGTGTTTTATTATCAATGTGCTTTTTTTAACCTTTTTTCAATACAATTAAAAACAAAAAAGTCAAAAAATGTCTGCTTTAGAACTAAAAACTTCCCTGCCTTTCTTGGTATAAAATGTAAACCAAGACATGAATAAAAAAAGAAACATGTCTGAAAATCAATGGTATTTTCTGAGCCAAATTGCCATCAAACATTTGTCCCATCAGTCTTATCCTCTATTTTCCTGACTTCTTGAACTACCTGCTCATTTTATCAACACAATACATAATGTCCCTCGTTGATGTCACAAGCTGGAACTAACGTCCCTGATTCTGAACCATCTTTTTTTCCGTTTTGACACTATGGCTGGTTCCAATTGGGGTTCAGGAACCGGCACAGAACCATCCAGTGTGAAAAGTGGATCCTCAAACATGTTACATATAAAAAAGCAGCTAAAATAAAATGACTGTTTGCTGACTGGATGTATTGCTATAATCAGATTTAAAAAATCAAGAACCCCTTAAACAAGAACTAAAACAGCATTGTGAGGAATCTGAGCACAGCAGTTGTGTGGCTAGAGCTGCTTTGGTGTGTGTTACCTGGCAGGTGTGTGCTCCAACGGTCGGTTCAGCTGAACAGAGCAGAGCGGCTCAGTGAGGACTTTAGCAGAGAGCGAGAACCTCTCGTATTCAGAGGGAGAGATCAGGTAAAACCCTGAGGAGACAAACAGAGCAGTGAGCTTTCAGCGTGTGAATATAAGATTTTAATGTTGTTACAGTCTCTAAACCTGACTCTGACTGAGATTTTTTCCTCACCCTGTCCGTTCTTGGTGAAGACACACGTAGCGATGCCGCTGATGTCCTCCTTACGGATGCAGTCGTATCTCACCTAAAGATACAAAAAAACACGCTCATTTCGATTCAAAGCATTCTGCAGTTACTGGACTAAAGAGCATGAAAACATTACTCTGTTATCCTACCTGAGGTCGGAGGCCTGGTATGTTGAAAAGGTGCATGTCTCCTAAATTGGTGAGGCAGACCAGTGTGTGCTCACTGTAATCCTCCTGGGCGGTTGAGTTGAAGACCACTAGTGCCACCTTCCTCACCCGACAGCCTTCATGTGCTGTCAGCTTGAATTTTGTCTTTGCGCTCACCTTAGGGAGGGAGAACACCTGGAGAGAGACAGAGAGAGAGGGGGATTATCTGGGTCAAAGTCAAAGAAAGGAGACAAACAGGACATTTAATTTTTTTTTTTTTTTAAGCCTTTACCTTCAGCTGCTCCTCTGAGGCGATGAGGACTGAATGAGCGTTGGTCATATCTGGTGCAATGGCGAGGTCCTGGGAGGCTTCATATGGATCAGGCAGCGGTTTCCCTCGCCCGTCCAGCACAGAAATTGAAACCACGGGCGCTCTGTGCATCAGCTGGATCTCTTTCCCCAGCACGGCTTCTACGCACACGCTGCCCTCGCCGGCTCCACCGCGCTCGCAGACACGCCCCAAGCCGACTCCAGGCACTTCCAGAGCGTAGGCATAAACACTGCCGGAGTTAGTGCCTGCCCACAGAGTCGGGCCGTGGTTTGTACCTGAAGGGGAACACGCAGAAATGGTTTAGAGAAGGTGAAAGTCTGAGAATTATAGCTCGTACTCTTTGATAGTCAAATAAACCCACCGTCGCGTAGGAATGTGTCAGCAAAGCAGAGACATCGCACCACTCCAGACAGCGAGTCGTCTGCTGATCGAGGTTCGATTCTCCGCTGCACAGGAGCCACGTCCTCCTGCTCGGCCAGAGCAGCGTTTGCCTCCTGTACCTGAACGCAACACACCAAGGATGTCTTTCATCTCTTTCTCCTGTTCAGTGCTTCATTACACTCCAAATAGAGTCGTGGTTTACCTTGCTCGTGGGTGTGGTGATGGTGCGTTTCTTCCCTGACACCCTGCTCTTGCGGATGCGTCTGAAACTCTGTCGTAAGGACTTTTTCAGAGATTTGACTCTGGACAAAGGGCCCTCCATGGCCAAGGAGTCATTAGGATGCAGAGTACACCTTTAAGAACGTAAGAGCAGGAGAGTTTGAAGATTTTATTCAGCTCATTCTGTTTTCTTTTAATGACAGAGAGATTTAGTAGTTTGTTACCTCGCCAGCACAGCACTTCGTCTGTGGTAATCAAACAAGCCGAATCCATGACTCGTCCCAAAAGAGATCAGGTTCCACTCGGCGTGCAGAGCCACAGCTGTGACCGAGGCAGGCGGCAGGCACTGCACCAGCACCAGCGGCTGGAAGCCAGGGGGGAAAGGGGCGGGTTTTAGACGGGGCTCCAGCCGGTCGTGGCCCTTCCAAGTGAAGCCCTCCCGGTCATGTAACAGGTCGACCACCGACACGTCCACCAAATGATCGGAGCGCTCATCACTTAGACCCAGAACAATCACCTGTAGGAACGAGTGGAACAAGGAGAAACATCAGCGATTGTTTTTATCTTTACAGGAAGTTCAGAAGTCAGAGGTAGAAGGAAAAGGGATTAACCTCAGGAGAGATTTTCATGCAAAAAGTCAAAAACCAAGACCTGTAAATACTTCTCACCACATCATGGAAAAAAGAAAAGGCTTAAAAATAATAGTTAAAGCATTTGGAGAATTTTCAGTTCCCACCCTTTCCTTGAAACTATTCTGCAGGACTTTTTCAGGACACTCTCAGCCACTACAAAGGAAAGTTATCACATCATACACTAATACAATCTCCTGCAATGCAAAAACTGAAATCTAAACTAGTCATTTTGTCTTCCTTCTGGTAAAAATTGTCTCATCATTCTTGATGTGAGCCACATTCAACTGAACAGTCCAGAAATATGTCTCATTTCAAATTATTTAAATACAAAAATGACAACTGAATTGCTTATGACAAGTTGAAAAAGCTGCAAACTTGGTAAGAGAAAAGCTTCTTGTGATGACATCTCTCAAATTTCAAGAAGATTGATGAGCATTTTTTTTTCATCCTGTTGGAAGATTTTTTGTACTTGTTACAAGCAATTCTGACATCTTTTTTGTCTATAAATAATTGAACAAGACATTTTCTGGACTTGTCAGTTAAATGTGGCTTATATCAAGAAGACTAAAAGACAATTTTTTGCTAAAATTAAGACATAATAACGTACTTAGATTTTGAAGTGTCCTTTTCTACAGTTGTGACTTGCATTTAACAGACTATTTCTGTGTATTACTCAGACATCACTGTGCAAAGCAATGAAAGATAATCATGATAAATGTACCACAGAATCATGCAAACATGCTCATAGTTTATAGCATAGCAGTTCATTGGCATGACAAACTGGGGTTACAATGTTCAACTGGTCAATTTCCAGCTTAATTTTCTATTATTGTTGCCCAGGAGATGAGCTAACAACAGAAATGCATGTGCATAACTTATAACTTGTTTGTATTCATTCACAAGGCATGGGGAAGATAAATAACCCAGGATATTCTAGGATAATTTAACCGTTTCCACCTTTTTTCTCATTTTCCATATGTTTTCTTTGACTGGAAAATTGGTCGATACTTTTACAAGTTTTCCAGGATGCGTGGGAACTTCGCTATCAAAAATGATTTGAGAATTTTCGGAAATTCCTTCAGTGAGTTTGTTCGTTGAGCTTACAAAAGTTCATCTTTACCTGTCCAGCAGTTCCAGCCACCAGCAGCTTGTTGCTGTATTTGCACAGACAGATCTTTTGGATGCCTAACCTGGGGTCATCGCTGTACGGGTCGAAGCAGCCAACCTACACAGAAAAAACACACACACATGTTTCTGGTGTTAGCGAGAAAAAGCAAAGAGCGTGACACTTCTGGAAGAGCTGCACGTTTATGGATCGTATTGATTCTCTCTTCATGCACAGGCTCATTTCTTCCATAAACACATTGAGTTTAAGCAGATTAAGGGTGAAACGCTCTCCTGAAGGACCCCTCCTCTCTCTGTGCCAGCGTCTTTAATCTTATTGTCAGCCAAACGCCAACACAATCCTCCTCTTCCCCCCTCATACATACTCAGCAAAACATGCCCATTAATCTGCCGCTCACACACACCAGGAATTCCAATAGAATCTCCTCTCACAGGGGAAGAAGAAGTCGGTCACCAACACACACACTCCCTCACACACACACAGATGCAGAGAAAGAGTGGGCTGACTGGTCTGGTTTTCATTACAGCAGAGGGGAAAAAAAGGGAAAGGCTCTTCATCCCATATGAGGGCCAAATTCCTGAACATGCAGCTCTGTTACCACAGGATACACAAGGAGAGGTGGGGGGAGAGAGAGAGAGAATAAAACCACAAAACGAGGAGAGTGAAAGAAAAACTAGCCATTACTGCTTCAACCTAGTTTCACTTTAAATGTGTCACTCAGAATCAGTTTTGACTCCTGTTTTTGAACATGTATCTACTGTTATTTCTGAACATTTCATGACTTGATAATCCGCCTCTAAAAGAGAAAGATTTGCAGCTGGAGAAGCAGCCGATTTAAATGTTCATTGAGAGTTTTGCGACTTAATAACAAAGCCTAACTGCTCCTGACGCCGATTCAATTCATATAAAAGTGACTGCGCACAAAACAGGCTCTTAAAAGAAAACCACCACTCCTTCAAAGAACCAGCTCGAGCGGAGCAACAATGGGTTTGGTCTGTGTGGAAACCAAACAACCAGATGAGACAACCCGACCACAGATGAAAAGTTTAAGGATGTGAGTGAGTTTAGCTGATCATTGTTCATATTCCCACAGTCTGTGGATTAGTTCATTCGTGTGACCCCAAGGGGAAGAGTCTTCACCTTCCTGAAGGGGGGCCACTCCTCCTCCTGTTGCATTTCGGGGTCATCTCCAGGGTCGTGAGGATCGTCACTCGGGTCACAGTCCGTGTGGAAGACATTGGCCGTGCTGAGTTTGTACAGCGGAGTGAGAGCGACGCCTGACGCATCCCAGAAGCGCACGGTGCCATCCTCATGTCTGCAAACCAACAAGATTTTTAAAAAAGTATTAAGCAAAATCACCTTCTACCTCTTCTGAAGGTGCTTTTAGGGCTGCATTATACTGGGGGGAAATGATATTGCGATAATTGTGCTTCCTGTGATATATATTGTGATATTTCTTGAAGTTTACTGCTTCACTGTTCAGATGAAGTCTCCCTGACTCTCCCTAAAGTGATAACAGACTCTCACCTCATTGTCTCTGTCTCGCTCTGCCTTGCAAAGAGTCTTAATCATGTTGCTGTCTGTTAATATTATATTCATCTATAACATTTCCAACAAGTGAGGCTCACAGTTTGTCCTCTTCGTGCGTTTTGACATTAACTATAAGAAAACTGTCAGATTGCCCAAATCTCTGGTATGCTCCCTCTCTCTGTTTCTCAAACACTCACTGCACGTCACTCTGTCACCCTGATAACAGCAGGTGAGATGACAGAGCGCTGAGAAGGTGAAATAGTTGAGGTTGAGTTGTTGCATGTTATGTGGTAAAACATAAATGGATGCCCATTTAGATCTATAAGTTATGTGATTGGGTATAGACAGGCTAAAGAAACTTAATTTAAAGGCTCAATATATTGTGTTATATTGTGTACCTACTACCTTGTGATGTCTGCATGTATGCATACATACCCTGTGAGCAGCAGCTCTTGTTGTTTGGCAGGAGGTGCCAGGTTTTTCCCTCCACAGATGGGCCAACTCTGCGCGAACACACAAAGATTGAAGAACAGTTCATCACACTGCAGAGCTACAGAGAAACGCTTCCCAAACATCATTTTGCTTCATTTCATCTTAACCTCAGCTCAAACTTTACAAACCCTGACAAAGTAAGACTAAAAACTCTGAGCTTCTGTTGGCTCTGCAGAGTGCAAGAGTCTCTGGCTCAGGCTCACACAGACGGATGATTTACGAGCGTACCAGCTGTGTGTGTCTGTGTGTGTGTGTGTCTGTGTGGAGTCTAATCTGCCAGTCATCAAACAGCTGATCTAAGCTACAAAGCTTCCACTAAGCCCTAAACTGCCCACACCTGCTCTTTAAGTTAACACACTCACAGCAGGCTGATGTACACACTGTGTGCTCTCCAGAATCTGTTTAGCTGCCAGCCTGTGAGTCCTACAGCTCCAACAGTGAAAACATTCATTTAGCTCAATATAGCTGAAATATAAACCTGCATTTATACACTTATTTCAGTTGTCACATCCATGATCAGAGAGAACCTGCTAGTTAAAAACTCTTCACACCCTGTTAAATTATGGGTTGTATGTGTGCTTCTCACCCTGTGCACATGCTGCCGACCCTGTTGAGCTTTCCCAGCGTTTACCAGCCTCTCCCACAGTTTGGGAGGGACGCTGGAGACGTGGAAGGAGCAGGTGATGGCTGAGGAGTGCAGAGGAGCCAGGTAGGGAGTGGGCAAGGAGGGCCATCCGGGGGTCTGGATGTCAATCACAACCAGCTCCTCTTCGAGAAGCACGACCAACGCAGACGGCTCGTCGAACTCTGTGAAACAGACGGTGACAGACTTTAGCGTTTCAGTCGGAGAAATGATTGTATGCTTATCATGAGTATTATCCAGCTGCTCACCGCTCTCTTGATCTGTGGTGTGGACGGTGAAGAAGTCGATGACTCGGGAGGTGAAGTCCAGAGTAACGTGCTCTTTGTCTTGCTGGATGGTGAGGCAGTGACGATCACCGTAGCTCGCCCTGGGCATACCGCCGCTGTACAACAACACTGGAGAGCTGCACACACAGAAGCATGTCATTAAAACATATGCGGTCTAAAATGAAGTCATGACAATCTTAGATGTGCTAACTCACCCCGTCTGTGTCGTCCTCCACAGGATCTTATTGATGGCCTTACAGGGAAATGGACCTGAGTCAGAAACAGAGATTTAAACACCTCAAAGACTCTAAGGTGAGACCATAACTCTCACAAACTTAGAGTAAAACCACAGATATGTGAAAAATAAAACAAAATCCAACGGCTACAATATGTATGTGTGTGCGCAATGTGTTTGAAATCTCACCGTAGGGGATAGTTGAGGACACTGGCTGGTGATTGTTGGAGTTGCAGTCAGTGACTGCCCACACTGAGTATCCTCCATCGTTATGTGAGCTCACAAACAAGTTTCCGCTGCGTTCCCACACCAGGCTCTCCAGCTGCTGCTCACACACACATGAATTAATGTAGAGCCAGGTTGCAAAACAAAAAATGAGAAGTTTTTATGGAAAAAGGTGAGTCTGCTTTTTACCTGCTTGCCCAGAAAGAGCTGCTCCACATGACGGGTGCTTAAGTCCCAGAGGACCACCAAGCCACGGCTGTAGCCAATCAGAATCTTCCCCGTCTGCTGTGGATGTTCCTGAAGAGACTCCACTGGCCCCAAGGATTTCCCACATCTGTAATCATCCGGCAGGCTGAAAAAACAAAACATCAGCTATCATCCCACATCTGCAGCATGTTTGGGAGCTGGTATGGTAGAAATTACAGCCGGATACAGGTCAAAGAGAGGTGAAATCAGTGTCTGAGGAGGAGCCTGGCATGTTGGCGTGAGATAGAGGAGCAGATAATGTCAGGCCTCTGAAAAATTTGCTTTTTTCTGACCATTTCCCAAGTTTTCTCCCAATTTCTGCCCCTCTTCACCCACTTTTGCCACCTTACACTTGTTTTTTATTGCTACTTCTTGCAGTTTTGCCATTTTTCACCACTTAGATTGTTGCTCTAGAAAAGGGAGTTTCCAACATTTTGGCTCTTTGGTTGAGCAGGGTTGAGTAACACTGGTGTAGAACATCTACAGCAAAAAAATGTATCTAGTATTCTGACACATTTGGGGTTGAAAAAAGGATTGCACTCTCTGCTATTTGGATATTGCAGCAGGCCATAATGTTATTTAATCTAATTTGCAGTTGATTGCCCATCCCTACTAACGATATAAGCTAGATGAAATGGATAACACCCTTTCCTTTCCATGAAACAACTTAATTGGGCAGCTATGAAACCATATGTAGTAAGAAGTTTCAGAGAAGAAATGTGCTGAATTCATGTTTTTACTCTGCTGCCCAGCAGGAGAACCTCTGATGTGCACTGTTTACATCTAGACTGAACTTCTTCAGCACCAAAACAACCCAAAGCAAAACTCCAAAAGTGGAAAAACGCGTGTAAAATAATCAGCTCTTGAGTTGAAACCATCTGTATAAACTGATCGTACCACAGGCTGCTCTTCCTCCAACAACAACAACAACAGTGAGATCAACATCAAGCTGCTGAAGCTGGAGAAGGAGACATTCCTCTGAGGCCGAGGAGGAATGTGGAGCGGGACACACCCTCGGCGAGGATTCCCCCAACGGGAAGAAAGAGAGACGAAGAGGAGAAGGACGGACAAACACACCATAAAGTCTGCTAGAGTGACAAAAAATAATCTACTAAAATGGTCGGATTTAAACGTGGATATGGGTGGACCGCTTCTTCGAAACAATGGGAGCATGATGTCGGGAACATGCCTATCTGACTGGATCATTCACACCCACACATGTTCTATATGAACAAAAGTTAGAGCTGAGATGTTTTTCTTCTCTGCTGTTTATGAAACATCTGTAACATTTGTTTTAACAATCAACCATGTCATAAATTGGCAGCAGTGCTGGTGAAAAACTGGATGATACACAAAGGTGGTGAAGTCCACAGAGATGCTGAACACACCGCTCTGATGTTTTGCGGGTAAAATATCTCCAGGTTAAAGCCAGACTCTGGATCACACTTGTATTCATGATCAGAGAACAGAGGCATCAGATGTTTGACTGATATATTTCTATGAAGCACTTTTGTTTTCCCCGACCCTTGCAGCTTGCCACTTTTTGCACTCAGCAAGCATCTTTTGATCGCTGTGGAAGCTCTGGGGATGAACCAGACAAACAAAAAGCAGAGGAGAAGGAGAAGCTTTTTGTGCTCTATACTGGGGATGAAGCAGAACCATCTCAAAGAGAAAGTCTGCCGGTGAGAAACACAAACACACACGCACTTCTGACTGCTTTGGTAGCGATGACTGAGGAAGATCCTCTCCGGAAGCACAGAGGCAGAAACATTCCCGACAAAGCATTCCATTGTCCCATCGCTCCGTTCACAAGTATTTTTAGGGAATCCAGCATCCTGCTGCACAGTCCACAGCGATGAGCCTGTGGGTGTCTCTGTGCGTGAGTGTGTGTGTGAGTGTAAGAGTGTGTAGGTTGGAGATTCAGCTAAAACACTTCCCCAACCGGAACACCGTGTTTTGGCAGTTGGTACAAAGCTTCACTGTCTACAACCTCCCCTCCTTTCCACACACACACACACACACACACACACTCACGCACACACACACAGAGTCTTATCAGAGTCCTTGTTAGGCCTCGGTTCTACCCACTTCCCTAAACAAGCTGCTGCTTAATGAGGGGTTTGGCCGAGCAGTCAGACGGTCACAGAGGAATGAAAAAGAGACACAACAGCAGCTCTGTGATTCTGTCAGAGTATCAACTCAGGAATGCATCGAGGACGAGTGCCGAACGATACAAACTGAAACTTTGCTCATACAAAACACAACGATTGTTTGCAGAAATTTGTTGGTCCAATAAGTTCGCTCTGACAGTGTTTATACCCATAGCTTAGCTTTGTTGTGCTTTGAAGAGAGTTCAGTTCAATAATCAGATGGGTTTATTCTACTCGCTTATTCTTCTGGGAGAGTTTGAGTCTTGAATGAGTCAGAGTGCCCTGAATATACAAGCTCTGTTTAATAAAGAGGTGAATCTTTGAATGGACAGAGGCTAATTAATTTGTCACTGTGTGGCATTAGTGTCTTGATGTATACTGCAGAAGTTTATGCAGAAGCTGTGAGCACAAAACCTGTCCTTCCGGCCCCATAGTTTGCGTGTTTCTTTGTCTTTAATGCAGCTTTAAAGAAGCAGACAAAAAAAACAGGATTTCATAGTTTTTCTAAATGGCTTCTTCACAACATGACAGTCACACCCAAAGACTGCATATAACATGGACATAGTCTCCACTACATCACTAGTCTGTTCTTGGTGCAGTAAAATGAAGTGGATCGACAGCAAGGGCCATATATATATATATATATATATATATATATATATATATATATATATATATATATATATATATTTGCATTTATCTGTTTCCAACAGCTGTATGGTGCTAGTCAGAAATGTGAGCTGAGTTAAGCCTCTGATTGGACAAACTTGTCACCCTAACATCTTCTAAACCGCTGGTGCAGAAAAAAATTCAACCCTCATACGTTGTGCGCCGAATATGAAATTTGGGATTCAGACCAAAGCCATGTTTGAACCAGGTTGTGAATGTTTTTTTTGGCTTGAAATGTACGTGGTCTCTGGTCTTTCTGCAGCAAGCCTCAAGCGGATTCCCTTGTTCTCACCTCATTGTGATCCGGTCCTGAAGCAGCGTCTCACTGTCCTTCAGCGAGAGCCGGGGCATCTCCAGGAAATACACGCCCCCTCCTTCTGTCCCAATGCAGAGCAGATCACACGACCTCAGCAAGAGGAGGACGGTCACCCGGGTGGCGCTTTTGAGAAAAGAGAAGGATGTTTCTCATCATCACATGTGCAAAGCCGTGCACAGAAAACTTTTCTTTGGGCGTCAATCTACCTGCAGCTTTCAATGCCAGGTCTCCCTGGAAGACTGTAGCTCCCCACTTCCTGCAGACTGAGACCGCCCTCTTTTTTAACCCCTCCCACCTCTCTGGGGGCCTTGGCCACCAGCTCCCACAGGTGGATGGTGTTGTCATCCAGCAGTGAAAGTAGGCGACCCTTTAAAACGGTGAAGGGAACATTAACACCACTGTCTCAACAGTCATCACAGATGGTGCTTTCATTTGTAACATAATCATCATGTTGCTTACCTGACCGGGCAGGAAGTGGATTTGAGTGACAGCAGTGGTGTCTCGGTGCAATCCTGTAAACTCCACTCCAGGAGCCCCGTAGCTGCAGGAGTCCAGTTAAGGAAATTCATAATACAATGAATGAACAAGGAGGGAGAGAGCTTTACATCTGCAGGGAAACTGCACATTACTGAACATGCATAAACAAACACAAGTGCGACTTAATTCACGTCACAAATTGTAGAAATCTAAACATAGTCAGAGTGTACTGCAGGAGCTTTATAAACTTTTTATAAACTCTCTTTAGTAACATCACTCCCTCTCTCCTCTTTTGAATGGTTGAAATGTGTGACGCAGAGTTCAGCTGCTGATTCGTAGCCGCACAGCACAAGAAGCATTCTGCTTACGTGTAATAGCAGGGTAGAAATTAAAGCACTATAACAAAGCTCACAGCAATTACCCGCACCAGATGACGCACATGCTCTAAGTTTGTGTGTGTGTTTGTTTTTATGTGTGTGTAATCAACAACAATCTTCACTGAGCCCTCGCTCTGTTATCCAGTAAATGAGGCTGGGCTGATAAAATAAAGGCTGGACTAAAGATCTGTGATGCCGCAGACACACACATGTACACACACACACACACCACACACACACACACACAATACCCACACACGAGTGCACTGCTTACATAAGCCTGTAGGAATGTGGGTTTAAAATGCTGAAAATAGGGGGAGCTCTGTTTGTATTTGACTGCGAGAGCTGCTGTTGTATATTCCTCATTACCAGCATCTCTTTTGATCATTATCTTTCCTCTGTGATTAGGCAGAAAATAAATATAAATAAAGTGAAAAACATCAGAAAGGGTTTAAATGTTTAAGTTTAATTGAACTAACCCTTGTTCCTATTTGCAGAGCACTCAAGAAGACATACACTTTGTTTCTTTGTTCACATCTCTTTTTATCCAGCGTACTCTCGACAGCAACATTCCTCGACTGTCTCCTCTTCTTCCTCTGTATCACTCCTCTCTGAACCCAGGCTTGGAAAAGAAACAGGTACGCTTCTCTGAGCCTGAACCCCTCCTGTCTCCTTCACTCCCTATCTTAATTCCTTGCAGGCCCTGCTGAGAGAAGCGTTCACTGAGGGGTCATGAACTTTCAGTCCAGACAAACAGAGATGGAGAGACAGAGGCAGAGTGGAAGAGGGAGATATAAATACAGTTTCTCAAAATCCTTTCCAGTTAAAGTACTTAAGCATAAAGATTGGAAACATGAGGAAAGAGCTAGCGTGGCTTTGTGTGGAGATTTCAGACAAATTTCAGCTTTGAGAACACGAACACTCAGTTTCGTAAGACTGCGGCGTGTCACTCAAACCACTTTGTGTTAAAGAGATGATTAAAACTAGAAAATGTAGAACCAAGAAAACAAAAGTATAACCAGCTACTCTGCTTTGCGCCAGAGTCAGAGGAAGGAAAAGTCGCATAGCTGTGTAAAGATCAGAGAGACCGAAAACACATGGAACCCAGTGGTTTGTGTGTGTTTTCCAGCAATGTAATACTGACCACAGCTCGTTCATCACAGATCTATACTGCATCACCCTCAAATTTAAGCTGACTGGGCAGGAAAGGCGAGCACAGAGAGAGACGCACATATGCACACATTTAAGTCCACATTTCCTGTCCACGATGATGTCAGAGGACAGCTGGTGGAGGGTTTCCCAGCGATGATGTCATCACATCCGTGCCAGGGAAGGATGGAGTCCCTCTGGTTTTTGTCTCGGACACACACACACACAAACACACACTCGTGTACTGACTCAGCTCCACGTGTAACATTGATGGTATTAATACAACACACACAAATATGTGGATGCTTACTAACAGGGTGCAGGCTGGGGGTGCTAGCTCTGATAGCTTTAGCTACACTTAACATCATTTCCTTGTAGATTGTGTTGAGTTAAATGAATACAGAAAAATTTTGACCGTTGACTGTTTGAGCTTATTGAAACAATGCCACAGCGAAAAGGCAGTCCAACCAAATACTACAGCGTGCCTTTGTACCTTTGTATGGTGGTGACTTTTTTTCTGGCCAGGCAGTGTATTTCACCATCTAAAGGAAACATTTACTAGTCCAATAGCCGTTATCCACACTTTGAGCTGCATCAGAGTGTAAGACTGACTACACTATGCCACAAATGTGATTGAAACGCTTGACTTCATCTGATTACACTTCTGATAAAGATCAGGGAGAGATAAATCTGATACTTCTAAATATGGAGCATGAAGACATGCTGAAAGCAATGACATGTGGATAGTAAGGGGAAAAAAAGATGAAAGGAGATGCTGCAAATTCTCTGGATGCCAAGAAAGAAACATCAGAGGCCTCAAACACACAACTGAGCGTACCAGACTCAAAGCTGTGTCTAAAGGGTCCCAGAGGAATCGGCTATTCAAACTTCTCCTGAAGAAGTTTTCAGATCAACTTAGAGGAGAGAACTACTGAGCAGCCTGTTGAATGACTGTGGTCTCCAACCATTCATGGAAAGCAGAGTTAGAGTAAGATGTGCAAAGATTTGCTCCATTGCTCACCAGAGAACCCTAAAACGCACACAATGGAGGCCTACAGTAACTCATAATAAGTGAATTGCTGTCTCTCCCTCACACACACACACACACACACACACACACACACACGCACACACACACCATTGCCCGGTGATGCAGGGAGAGAGAGCTGTAGCAGGGATAAAGCGATTTCACGGTCTGAATACAGACAAACAGAAGGCATTGTCCTCCGAGTGGACACACAGCGAGCACAACTTAGACACACACACACACACACACACACACCACTGAGGTTCAGGATGGACAGGAAGTTAGAACGGATCGCTTCGCCCAAAGATGACTGCACGAGTCAAAAAACAGTCCGAAATTTTTTATTTTTTTTAATTTTTCAAAATAAAAGCCACACTTCTGACAACATTTGGTGTAAGTTAGTAACTTTCAACGCCTGACATGTGAGTACTCCCCCTAACTTTCTTTGTTTCCTGTATTCACACACAAAATCACAAACTCGTCAGACGTCTGGCAAAGGTTCGTCCACAACAAGACAAGCCAAACAACTCCACCCATCCACTAGAGAAACAATCCCCTCTCATTTGCATCCTCTCCCCCCAGCCTGTACCTCTCCACCTCCTCACACACTCCCCTTTCTGGCCCACTCGCTCGGTGCACGCCGCCCCCACCGCTACGTCAGTCAAACAACACAGAACAGAGCAAAGCGATGCCCGTCTATGATACAACACTCATTCATGGTCCCCAGAGGATGAAATGCAATAAAGGTTGTGTAGATCAAACTCAGCTGTATGTTCCTGTTGCTTCTGGCCGATGTTTTTTTGTCAGCAAATTTCTCACTCAACCCTAAAACAACCCAGAAAACTTGATATATATTTCGTAGACTGTGACCCAACAGACATGAATCCAACTCCACTCCTCAAGCCCATAATGATTTGAAACTTTCCTTTCCCATGCTTCATTTTTTCTTCCATTAGTTGAGTAATCCATCTCCAGACTGATTATATTTACTTAACTTTTTTCTGTCAGAATCAGGTAAATATTTTCTTTCTTGGTGGGACCACACACTCCTCATCCCTACGTCAAGTCCTTCATCAGAACACCAGCTGGGTGAGGAAGTGTGCGTCAAAGTGAGAGTGTGAATAACCTCAGGGACAGAAAGCAAAGAAAGCCCAGACAAAACAAGGTGACAGTAGTCGCGTTTATATTACACCTCAAAACTTAAGTATGGCGAAAAGAAATAGTCATGGAAAAACCAAAACTTAGAAAAACGTCTCAAATATTGATAAATACTTTTATCCCTCTCATGAGGTGTTTTTTCAGAAATTAAGATATTGAAGTTTATCCCAAAAGTGCAATGGATCCTCCCCAGAAGTCGGCCACTGTCACACATACAGACTGTGGCGTTTATATTTATACTCTGCTTTTGTGTGTTGACAACATGAACAACAGTTACGCCCATCAATACAACAGTTCAGGCTCTTAAAATGTTTGTGGTATCCATGGTTACCACTGGTTAAAGTTCTCCTTCCTTCTTCCGCAAACTGAATCTCACAGGACGAGATTTTAGTTGTGAGCAATTCTAAATGCTATGGAAACACCGGCAAAGCGCAAAGTGCTTTATCAAAACTTCAGAAATGTTGCTTTTGTTATGTAAAAAAGTGTAATGAAACACAGCTAGTACGAGTGAAGAAATAGTTATATAAAGCTAAGATGGCAGAGGGTGTGTGGGTGAGGACAGAAAGCAGCAACACATAAATAGTAAATTTGTGTTACACACTTCCCAAAATTTGTACTGGTTTATAAACACGCCATTCTCTGATCCAAACCACAGTCTGTGGAGCTGAACATTTAAACTGAGTAATGAGACATGGGGATGAATTAAAGCAGCTCATAAAAAGAGGCGGAAGAAGCTGCAGGGCCAGATTAATCAGAAGAGAGCTTTGAGGCAAAGAGAAGACAAAATAACCAGAGTTCAAGACAAACTTCACAGATGGGTCAACTTAAAAGATGCAGAAAATGTCAGAAATCATTTACATGACGATACAGCTGCATGATCATGACTGCATTTCAGTCCTTATCATGCTGGCTTCCATCATAGATGAGTTAACTTTGCATGAAACAATCTACAGAGGCTGCAAAACTGGTCAAAGATTAAACTCTAAAGAAATACTTTCAAAATCAAATGCATATGTGAAAAAACATTGGGATGTGTGTGTGTGTGTGTGTGACCTACAGGATGTCAGTCAGAGGGGGAAGCTGACAGCTGCAGGTCGAAGTTGTGTGTTTGTAAATATTAGCTCGCCCCTTTGCTGCTAGTTCATCGATACTGTGAGTGAGTTTCAGTTTGATTCAGCACAGACTGGATCATCAATGATCACTCACACACACAAACACACACACAGCAGATCTGTGAGTTAATGCGATTCAGTTAAAAGTATTTTCTGATGCATTTCTCTTCAAGCTCTTAATACGCTTCAGTCTACAAGGACTTCTCATCCCAGGCAACTGCACTGGTTGCCCTGGAAACCAACTCAAAAGCTTCCTTTATTAAGACTCGAGCCAGCAACAAAGCTCTCACTCACCAAACTGGACACACACACATGTATAGGGGGGGTTAACCCAGGGCAGCGCTGCATGCATTCTTCAACAGGACTCAGACTCCCCAGGATCACCCCCTCCCCACACACACACACACACACACACACAGCTCCCCTCCACATTGTCCTGTTCCCTGCGCTGAGCCCCAGTCTGTGGTGGAAGCAGAAACTCTCAGGGCGTAATATGACTCTGCCTTTATAAACACACAAAGTGGGAGAGAGGGAGGAGAAGGAGCGAGCGAGTGAGCTGGAGCTCATGGAGAGGAGAGGAACTGAAATCACGTCTGGATGGAGAGCAGAAGTTCAGAGAGGACGAGAGTTCAAATATTTCTTCTCGGTGTTTGTAACTCTGAGCGTTCTCAGCCAAACTCTCCTCAGCTCTTGGTCACGACTCCTGAACTTCTCAGACCGCTGTACACCGCTCTGAGTGTGAGAGAGAAACCACACAGCTGGCTCCGCAGCTGGAGGAGGGAGTGTGTGTGTGCGTGTGTGTTTGTAGGTCAAACCCAAGTCAGCAGGTCACTGAGATTATCAGGTAAAGCTGGGACACACACACACACACACACACACACACTTCTGATAACAAACAAAGTGAAGTTTATATCATCTTTTCCAAAAGATTCATAAATACAAAGTCTGATTTCCCCCCTCAAATTGTTACATCACCAACATTTAAGGCTGATTTCATGTATTGGAAATCGACTTCTCTTTCTCAAACTTTAATTTCTGACCCCAGAACAAAATACATGTCTCCATATTCCCTCGATGAAGTCTCTGGATAAGTTTCCAGGTGCTCTTTAAGGGTGTAAACGCTGATTTTCCAGACATTCCAACAGCAGCTGGGATCTCATGAAAAAATAAAAACCTGTCTGAGCTCGGAGGTGTAGTTTTTTAACAGTTTGTTGAGCTGTACAGCTCCAGCCGCTCCTCTGTCTACACTGCCTCTGTTTATCTCCAACCCCCCCTCTATCTCATCCTGCTCACCCTCCATCCATCTCCCTCTGGGGTGCAAGTGCCTGGCACCACCAGTCTCTCTCCCTCTCTCTCCTCCTCTTTCTCTCTAAAAGCTGCGTCTCAAAGAGTCGATTCTCCAGACCGATGCATCTGCACGTAACGCGTACTCGAGCGCAGCCATAAGCACACATTTAGATATGACACACTGGAGTGTTTGTGTCCTATTACATGCTCTCCACTGCAGGACAAATGCAACATGTGAGACAAATAGGAAACACGAGACAAATATGCATAACAAACACTCTGAACATATGCTTCAGCACAGTCATGGCCATCATTTTCTGTTTGTGGAGTAAACAAAAAGTAAACTATATGGTAAAAATGACAGCTATAGCACTTTGAGTGGATCAATAACATGTTACAGAGTTGAGTCATGAGGACAGAGCCTGAGTCTCCAATCTGCTGGAATTTGACACACACGCCAAATTATGGTTTAGCCGCGATGCTCCTCCAGCGCCAAACCATCAACCTCTATCCGTGCTGCTCAAACAGACTCAGTCGTGTCAGATTTTCACGAACCACAGACACGAAAACACATTTATGATGTGTGAGGCCTTCAGATAAAAACATCTGCCAAATACTGAATGTAATGAAGTTGTTGTTGTCGTTTTTGAAGCTCTGATCATTCAGTGACACTTATTCAAAGGATGTGATGGCAACAAAATAAAAAAAAATCAAGGCTTCATCTTTTTCATCTCAAAGTATTCAAGACTAGAAACTCTGGGAAATACTTTTCATATCTGCTTTAATTCAAGGTATCTGCAAGTTTCAGCAAACCAAATTCAAGCCCTTTTAAGACTTTTTTAAATGCCACCCTAAATGAAATTTAATTCCCAAATTACTACAAATACAGGCGATGGTTGGGACGAATTTAAGACATTTGAGCAAATTTTATCCCTCTTTTCCACCTTGTTTTAGTATTAAATATAGTTCAATAAATGCTCCTTGTTTTGAAATTGAGACACGTAACATTTTTTATCATTTTCATCATGTAAATTGAGGCAGCAAAGAAAAATCAGTATCAGTATCAGCCCCAAGAAATCCATAATAGTTGATCCCTATTTATGAAATCTTAAAACCTTAATTTTAGATACACGAGTTTAAGACTTTCAAAGACTTTTCAAGGATGCACTGACAGCCTGTTAATTACAATTCCATATAAATATGACGAAGTAAAATTAGTTCCTTCACAGAAAGACTCGATCTCTCTTTGTCGATGGTGTTTTTTTGCATTCTTATCACACATAAAGTCACAAATAACCTTCTTCCAAACTCCTCGCGAGCGTTGATTTGGGGAAAGAATTAGCAACAATCAGATAGTTAACGGTAAATGTCACCTCTATAAAATCCAAATTGTGACTGTATAAGACTGAGCAGCCCTCAGACAGCACACACAGCAATCCTCTGCTCCACTGAGCGGCCGTTATATAAACAGCTCGACTGCAGATACATCTGATCAGCGTCTCAACATTTTTGAAGTGCTGTGAGTCATCGTGCTAGCAGGAGGAAGAACAACACTGTAGAAAATAGAAGCACAGATATAACTTCAACTTCAATCAGCTTTTAGTGGAAGTAGATCTCACATTAGAGAGTGAAGCATGAAGCACTTCTATAAGGATGCAAAAAGCTGAGCTGATCCGAAGTTTAAAACCCACAGAGGAGGAAGAAAGAACAGTCACTGTACCTCCGCAGCAGATGCTCCGAGGTTAAAGGTCCCTCATGTTGCAGTGAAGCAGATTACTGAGTGAAAACAGATGAATGAATTAATCTGGAGCTCAGTGGTGATAAAAGGATACACTTTGATGGCTCCTGACTTTGTCCCGATGGCCATGAGCTGCAGCTTGGGGTCAAAGGCCAAAGCACTAGGCTGGTGAGGGAAGCCATGCTCCACAGTCTGAGAGAGAGAAAGGAGAGAAAGTTAAACAAGAAAGAAAACAACACTGAGATATAATTCACTTCTGCAGTGTTGTCTTCCCTCCACTTTATACCCAAACTCTCTTTGTGTGTGTGTGTGTGTGTGTGTGTGTGTGTGTCACAGTTTCATAGTTGGACGTTAGCGCCAGCTCAGGCGTCCAAAGTGCCCCTAATAAAGTTAGAGGAAAATCTTTAAAAAGCTCTGACAGCGGAGGCGATGTTTTATTACCATTCTGTGCAGACTTTGTTAAATGAGATTAGCATAAATTCACAGATTTTCCTCCTGCCCGTGTTGGGTGATGGTGAGGCAGCAGGGAAATCATTTAGATCTACACAGAGAGGAGCGTAAGAAACTTTTCAGGGGGATACGTTAACCTGCTTAAAAGAGGTCAAAGGAGGTTTTAAAGATCCCTGAGCAGCCTCTGTGATGTAGGACTTGGAAAGAGATTGTTTTGCTTGGAATGGAGTGTAGATATTAAGTCAAATATTAACTCTTTGTTGCTCCTACAGGACCAGTCTGATCTTACACACACACAGACATCAAAGGAGCTCCCTCCTGTTGAGCGACCACCCCTGATAGTTGTAGCAGCTGGTGCCAGAGCGTTAAACGTGTCACAAACACCTCATGGACTTTAGACGTAATTTCACGTTCAGTCAATATTTGGGTGTTTCAGGTTTTTAAAGGCAAACAGAAGTATTTAGCAACCTTGGAAAGACCATCGGGGTCATTTAATGTTGAAAATACCTGAAAGTTCTGAATGCAAGTGATTTTAAACTTCCTAGGAAATAAAACACTTGTTTTGTAATGTCCCTGATATAACTTGCAGAGGGAAAAACAGCCGTCATCAATTCTTCGACTCTGTTCTTCATGATAAACAGAAGGGCTGGGCAATTATTCACAAATCAGTTTAGATCGCAAATATTCTAATCGCAGACAGTGAAATATTTCTTTAACCTGAAACAAGATACAATGTTTAATGCTCTACTCCAGTGTTACTCAACCCTGCGCAACCAAATTGTTGAAAAATACCTTTGCAAAAGCAACTATCTAAGTGGTGAAAAGTGGCAAAAAAAAAAGGCAAGAAGCAGCATTAAAACTAAGTTTAAGGTGCAAAAATGGTCTAAAAGCAAGAAAAATTGGCAAGAAATTTTGGGGGGGAACTTGGAAAATAGTCAGAAAGTAGCAAAACTGTTTCAAAAGTGGAAAAAATAGGTAAAGGTGACTAACATGAATAGCAAAATATATTTCGCTGGTTGTTGTCATGCTGTAATTACTGTCAATATTCATTTTCAAGCGTGTTTGTTTCACAAAACATCAGATGGGGAGGAACCTGAAAATAATCCCACAATGAATTGTAATAAAAAGAAAAAGTTACAATTAGATTGTTACGACCAACTGTTCTGCCTTAATAAACAGTTTTAAAAAGGCTTTAATTTTAACACCCTGTCACCTCTCATGACATGAACAGCAGGTATGTGATAAATACTCCACACTGACACCGTGGAAAGTCTGTGGTGGTTTTACACTTTTATAGTGATTTAAAAAAAAGACATTGTGGGGGAAAAGTCTCTTGAGAATTTCTCCTTCTAATTGGGGTCTTAAAGTAAACCATGGCTTCTAATGACTTGTGCACATCTACCAAATGTCTGCAGAGACTGAGCTGCCTGAACTGAGCCAAACACAGAAATCCAACTGGACAACTACAACCAAACCAGCTGCAAATGTAAAAGATGTGATGTGATGACCCAACCCACAGAACAGGACTGAAACCAAGTTGTTAATTTTCAGAGTTTGAGTTGAACAGGGACATGTGGAAAAAAATGAAAACAGAGACGTCGTTTTTCAACGCTGGAGGTTGTTGTTGTGACAGCGTTACAAGATCAGGAGAATCTTTATGTCTCTCTGGAGGGTGCTGACACATCAAACATTTTACTGTTACTGCTCTTTCTGCTGTTTTCATTAACTCCTGTAATTTTACAATCCTGCACAAGCACCTTTATTGTGTCTTTTCAAAATAAAAGCATGGTTGTTGTCAAAATAGAAAATAACCTACATGTAAGGTAATAAAAATGCCACATAAAGCAAGAAGACTCACAATAAGCCCCTGAATTTGTAAGAAAAGAGCATGAGCTCAGGAGAGAAGGGGAAGACATTGACCTTACTGAGTTAAAGGTTTGTTGTCATGGACTGTGCATGATGAATTCTGGCTCACAACATCAAAAACGTTGGACAGCATCTCTCTCTGGGACACTCTGCTCCACTTTTTGTGTGCAGACAGACAGACAGACAGACAATGGCCTAACCTAACCTGAGTTTAAGGCCACTGCAGTTGGCACAGTGGTCTTCAAACCCTTCTGTCTGAGGTGCAGCTCTCAGCTGTTTAGCAGAATTTGAAAGGTGAAAACTTGTTGCTAAGGAGAACTCAGGGGCTCCATGAGAGCAGGAAACAAAGCACATTTGCAGCTTTTTACAACATTATGTTACATAAGACAATACCATTATGTTTTATCTACTTTGAACAGCCAATTAGAGTACACTGAGCTCGTATAATCTTATATGTTGCACCTCATATCATAAAATGTGCCTTAATGCTGCTGTACACATAGAGTGCTGATATTACACAGCAAAAACTGAAATCAAGTCTAATCTGATTTTGAGAAAAAAAATGTCTGATTATACTTGATATGAGCTACATTCAACTGACAAGTCGAGAATAATGTCTTATTTCAAGATATTAGAAGACAAAAATAATGTCTGAATGTCTGAATTGTATATAAATGATTTGAAACAAGACATTTTTCTGGATCGGTGTGGAAAGAGTGGCTCATAAACGGCCATAAGAGCTACTTTTTATCGAAAATAAGAAAAAGAGACTTGCTTCGATTTCAGGTTTTTGCAGTGTGTATAAAAAAAATGTAGTTTTAGACCTAATATGAGCCACATTTACCAGCCCAGCCCAGAAAAATGCTTTGTTTTATGATATTTAATGACAAAAATAGCTCCGAATTGCTATTAATAAGGGGAAAACATGCAAATGGGATAAAAATAAAAGTTTCTTGTTTTTGACAAGCAAATTTTTCTTACTCCATTACCAGATTTTTTCTACTCATTACATGCAATTCAGATATTATTTTTGTCTTGTAATAGCTTGAAATAAGATGTTTCTGGACAGGAGAGGTAAATGTAGGATTTATTATGGCCAAAAAAGACATTTTTTTAAACTAAAAATAGGACATAAACACTTGCTTAGATTTCAGTTTTTGCAGTGTAATCATTGTATGCCTAACCTTCCTTTAGATTTACTTACTTATATATTTTTTAAATGTGTTGCAGAAGCACCTACATTTATACTCAGGGGATCAATAAAGGATAATCTCATAACATTAACAACCATTTGGATCTATAGCCAGGAGCAATGTAGGTCACACAGTGCTGGAATAAAGCCTCAAAGTTGCGTCCAAACGAATTAATCATGTTAATGTGAATCCTGATAATCCCCATCCTTGCATAATCTGATGTAGGCTGGTTAATTACAGCCCTGTTTGCTCTACCAGGATAAGTTTCCACTTCTTCCCTGCTGGTGCCGTTTAAGTTAAAGCCAATTACCACACAAACACATCAACAAAGCGTCCATCAGCTGCAGTCTGAGGCTGAAATCTGTGTTTGTAGCTGGAAACAGCTCCGGAGAGGAGCGGCCGATGAGGAGGGGGAGAGGCGGGGGGAGAATGCTGCAGAGTGCTCGGCTAAAAACTGGGTCCTGTGTGGAGATAGTTACAGGGGAGCGGGGACCCCTCTCACCCTGCCTCCCCCCTCCCTCTCCCCCCTAAGAAACCGTTACTTTACCTTATTGAAGGCGAAAAGCTCCTGTTTTATCTTCTCCCTCTGCGGGTCCGTGCCCTGCCGACGAAACCTGAACTTCATCATCTTGACGCCGGGGGGGTGAGGACGACAGGGTTAGCCGGGTTAGAGGGAGGAAAACGGGGACAGCGACCCGGCGGTTGGTCGGCGGTTGTAGCCGTTGGACGATGCTAAGAGCTAACTAGCTGCCGAGCCCATGCAGGCTGAAAGCGGGGCTGCTGCTGCTGCTGCTGTCTGCGGCTCTCCTCCCTCCTCTCTCTGCCTCCTGGTGCTCGTCTAGGTCGTGGTGGGTTTGACCACAGCCCCCGCCTCCCCACCTCCCCTATCCCCGGTTCACACGGACCCCGTTGTTGTTGACCAATGAGAGCGAAAAAATCTGCGAGCAATTACTGAGAAACGCCCACACAGCGCAGCCGAGCGCTGGGGAAGGGGATGCTCGATTTGTAGCACAGGACGGACCGTATGAACGTTAAACACATAACGGTCGAATACAGCAGACGAACGGTGCGTCCAAAGATATAAAACAAGCTGCCCAGTAGTGTAACGCCAGAATGGGCCAACCAAGTGTATTAATCCACCTTTTATTTCTATTTTTTAACCCTCTGATGCATGAAATATGAAAGTCAGCGTCAGGATTTTTCCCTTGAGTGTTTTAATTATTTTACGGCATGAAAAAAAGTTTTTCCATTATTTTGAAACTGAGCATTCAACATAAAACAGTGTGGACTTAATGTAAATATGACTTTTTTTGTTTGACTTCGTTTATTTTCATTTTATTTTTTGTTAATTTTATGAATAATCTTTTTGTGCTTTGTAAAACATTTTTACTCTCTTCCATCCATTTTAACACTGAATAATTTCTAGTTTATTAGCTTTTTAACCTTCAAATTTTTGTACATAACATTTTTAAAAATATATATGTGTGGGAAAAATATTGAAAACATTTTTCAAGCCCTAAGAAGAATAAAAACATCCTGACACAGGCTAATATGAATTTCCAACACACGAACCATTGACTTTAGGAGTAAATAACTTTTGAATAGGTGTCCACTGTAGTCACCACTATGAACCAAAGGGTTAATGTAAATAACGCAAATCTCAGCTGGAACTTTTGTACTTGTGCCAAAAAATAATTTTCCGAAATACGGACATTAACAGGCCAAAAAACTATTTCCTACCAATATTTGTTAAGAAAAAGGGCTAAACTTAGCCTAAAACATATATTTCGCTTTCACTTATATCGTTAAACCACGTAAAAAAATATATACTGTGTCATTTATTGAAATCTACTTAAGGGGAAAATTGTACAAAAGTCCAGTGAGGGGGTTTCAGCCAGTTATGGAACAATATTTTTGGTGTTTAAAATGTACTTTCAACAAAAATCAAGTTGTTTTTGGTTTGGAAAAAACACTCCTCACAAAATCTTTGCTGTAGCTAGAGGCAATACAAACATTAAACACCTTATAGGAGCTTCAAAAAAAACCAAGAACAAATGCACACATCAATGTAAATAATACTACAAACTTTAATGTACAGCACATATATTTTTTCACATAAAGTTTATATACAAAATATATTTACAAAATATATTTTTCTACTGTAAAAAAGATATATTATTTAGTGCAAAGAGTTAAATGACATGGCCTTCAGCAGTGTCACTTCTCAGACTGAAAATAAAATAATTACTTCTCCCTTTTTTATTTCTCATTTGAATTTGAATGGTTGTAGAAATCTCTGCATGTAAGCCTGGTCCATTTTTTAATAACGGTTCACCTCATGCAAATCTGTTTAATTCAGAAGATAAGATTAGGTATTCATCTCACTCTTGAACGTTTTTGTGTCCTCATACAGAACAGAATATATTTGTGTTTGGGGCTTTCATTTGGAAAGCTAACTAATCTTACCTTTGGCTGTGGAGAAGTGGGATTTAATTTTTTTTTTACATCAAACTCCAACCCATGAACCATGCAACCAAAAAGTAATATGAGGTTGCAGACTAAAGTCTTCAGCATCATCTTCATTCACCCACATCGTATCAAACAATCAAAACCTTAACATATTAAAATGTTTCATTCCAAAATAGAGGTAGATACAGTGCATGTATGAGTGATAAATATGTTGAGTCCTTATGCTGGTGTGATTTTTTTCACACTACAGCAGGGTAATTTCACTTGGTGGTAAAGTCAGTCTCTTTTCTCTGACGGACAACAAGTTCTCCATGTGCATGGCAATGACTCGGCACAACTCCAGACCCTGCAAAACACACAAACACATGCACACAGAAACAGTAAGACAAACACAGAGAAACTACATGGATAAGAACAATGACTTTGTTTCATACACATACACACACAAACATGAATACACACCTGCTCCAGCTGCAGCTGTGTGATGCGTTGGTTAAGCAGGTCCCCGATCATGATCTCGACATACGGATAACTGGAGCCTGAAGTTGGTCTCTGGGTGCGAGTCGACTGAACCTCCTTAAGAGGGAAACGCACCATGGCTTCCTTTTCACACATGCAAATACACACAGGAATATCAGACAGATAATATCAATACACAACCAAGCAGAATCAACAAAAACAAACAAAGAGACGTTTGATCCCAGGCAGCAAACACAACAACCAGCAGAGGGGGCCAAGTCTTTTTTACAAACAATTTACCCCAAAAGAGGACCCCTTATTTGACCTCTTGGAGTAACTGAAAAAAATACCTAAAGATAAACAAGACTGCACAGTAGCTTCATCGTAACCCAAACGTTTATTAAAAACATCCCTTTGCTGTTTGAAAAACTTTTCAATGTGAACATAAATAATATGTAGAAGCTGATTTCTGCCAGTTGAAAATCTAAAAATGAAAAATATTTTCAGGGTCGAAATTTTTAGATTATAAAGTCAAATTGATGAGATTAAAAGTCACAATTCCTACTTTTTATATTGGCGTTGTGACATTTTACCTTGGACTTTTGACTTTATCTCAAAATCCTGACTTTTTATCCCAAAATTTTGACTTCTTAACTCATTATTTGACTTTTTGTCTCAAAATTTTGACTGTTTATGCACAGTTTTGACATCAGTGTCTCAAATTTTTGACTTTGAATCTAAAAATCGACTTTAAAACTCATTACTTAAACTCTTTATCTCAAAATCCTTACTCTTTATCTTTTAATTTTGGCTTTAAGGTGTGGGCATCAGAATACTGCCAGTAAATCAGTGCATCTCCTTATTATAAATATCAATAGTCTATAGAACGAGCTGAGAAAAACCAAGACAATCTGGGAAATTTTATAAGATCTCCTGGATATAATTTTAGGGCCAGAAAGAGGACGCTTGGTCTCTCTTCATCAAGACACACAGATCTTTAATTCAGTACATATGCTAAACATGTGTTTGTGTGTCTGTGGCTTACATGGGTATCCTTGTTGAGAAAGTGCAGTCCGTTCAGATTCACAGCCAGGATGCAGGGGGCCTGAATAGAGGAGGAGCTGCAGCTCTGAATGTAGAAGAAAGAGGAGCCGAACATGGGGAAGGCACTGACCAGACCTGAGAGAGAAGTGATGTTGCGAGTTAGCGAGGCTTGGAAAAGTTACTGCTTATCAGACAGTCTGCAGGCAAAAGCATTAACACACACACACACACACACACACACTTCTGCAGTCTTACCGAGAAACTGTGCCCGAGCCTGGTGTGGATTTAAAGGCTGGACGTGCTGCATGTGTTGAGTCGTCATATTCAGCCACGGCTGTGAACCCTGCTTCCCGTAGAACGGTGGGGGGACGCACTCCTGCACCTCCCGGCTGCAAACAGAAAAAGCAAATGAATGATACCTGGGCAGCTTGTGAATACATCTCTGTGAATGCTGCAGGTGAGTCTTTGTACATGGTGGGCAGGTAGATGGTGTCCTTGGCACGGTGCTGTAAGGCAGCCAGTCTAGCAATCTGCTGCAGATGCTGATCGCTGGCTTTTCCCTGAGGAACCAGACTCAGCAAGGCCTTCAGGTAGTCTGGCAACACCTGAACAAAGACATGAAGGGTAAACAGTTTTATTTACAGTGTCTGTTTGGTAATTTAAGACTCTGAATAATACTCCGTGATCAGTTATTGTGGATTAAAGCTGGTTTTATTGACTGTTACCTGATTATAGTGCATGGTGACATAAAGTTCGTTGTCGAGTTTGAGGGGCAGACTCCAGATCACTCTCCTGAACCACAGACTGTAATTGGCGTCCACTGGCTCCGCCTCAGTAGCGATATCCAGGATGTACTCTCGCTTGTTCAGGGGACGCACGTTCTGACCTGTGTAGACACCCACACCTCAGTATTTATCTGTTTATCTCAAGAGTACACATTTTATGAAGAAGAGTTTTACCTCTGTGAGTGACAAGAAAGACGGCATATTCATCCAAAGCCTCCATCCGGTGAAGTCCCATCTCATAACAAAGCTCCTCAATGACATCCAGAGCAACCTGAAATCCATTCATGACAATCCTTTAGTCAACCCTGGCCTCTGATTGGTCAAGTAAGTTTTTTTTCAAATCTATATTGAAACATGCATCAGACATGTTTTCAGATCAGCAGTTTGTGTGTGCATTGAATTTTGGAAAAATCATGTATATTTTTGGTGGCACAAAATCTAAATTTCTTGCCAGATTGCTTATCATAAAAGACTAGCATTGGCATTCAGCTCCATTTCCCTGAATGCATGTTTGTGTGCATGACTCACAGAGCACGTCTTGATTTTCAGGTGCCTCTCAATTCCACCTGGCAGCAGAAACAGCTGTCTCTTAGAGCTCCGCCCTGCCTGAAAAATAAACATTTAGAGTGTTTAATCAAAGGCTAACACAAACATGGAGCAGACACTGGTTTAGAGAAAAGAGAACAGGTAAATATGGTGATTAAAAAGAAAAAAAAGGTCTAAACACTGCAAAAAACTGAAATCTAAGCAAGGGTTCATGTCTTATTTCCAGAAAAAAAAATCTTTTAAGATTTAATATGAGCCACATTCACTAGACCAGTCCAGAAAATACCTTGTTTCAAGTTATTTAGAGAAAAAATTATGTCTGAGTTGGTTGTATTTAGGGGAAAGGTCTCTCTTGCAAGCAATTTAGACATAATTTTTGTCTTTTAATAACTTGAAAGAAGACATGTTTTCTGGACTTGTCAGCTGAATGTCACTCATATCAAGAATGAAAAGATGATTTTTACTAAAAATAAGACATAAACATTTGCTTAGATCTCAGTTTTTGCTGTGTATGGTTTGAATCAGAGACTAACCAGCATAGCTTTGAGCTCCATGCTGTTAGGGTACTGCGTACGTCCGCCATATTGGAAAGTTCTCCTCAGGTTCTGCTCACACGCCTTTGCGATACCTGTGAGCGGGAGCAGCATCACTTAAATCAGCACCGAGTCAAATAATGAGAGTGTAGTGTCATACGTAGGCGTCTGATTTACCTTGGTACTGCATCCCTGGGCTCTCACAGGCGTCCTGCAGGAACTTCAACAGAAACGGCTTCATGACATCAGAGCAGCGATGGACGGCCGTCAGGATGTAGAGAAGCCTCCAACCTCGCTGACAGCTGTCTCTGCACAAACACACACACACGACAACAAATTAAAGCTTCTGTGGTCACACCAGCACTGATCAGGACGTGAAGTGTCCAGGAGTCTCACGGTTTGGAGCTGGTGTTGGAGGTCACTTGCTTCATCACCTGACAGAGGGCTTCATCCTTCATCAGACCGTGGTCCCCACTTAACTACATTTATGAGAACATTTAAAGAAGACTGAATCACTGTGCTTTGTTGAAGTTTATTACCCATGTCTCATTGGCGTTTGTGTGTTCTTGTACCTTCAGTATAGTGGAGACCATGTCCTGCTCAGTTTGACCTTTCATTGCAAAGTCTCCCATGAACTTCATTATAGCTGGAAAACACAGACAGAAATGATAAAATACCACGATACATGATGGGAAATCCGCCTAAGGCTTCTCTAGCATCTATTTCTGATCCTTTCCTTCTTATGCACTCACCTAAAAAGATGTCAGCAGCCACTCTGTTCATCCCGCTGTCAGAGAAGTCAATTAGAGACTCATGGATCGGAGACTTAAGAGAGGAGCACAAAAAAGAGGAAGAAATACATCAAGAAAACATAACATTCACCAGATAAGATCTTAGAGGCTTAGAGAGTGAAAGCTCTTTTGATTGTGTTTTACCTTTGAGAATTTCACCATGTCAGCAGGATCTCTGCCCTCCTTCCCTTTTTTGGCTTTCTGGTCTCTGTGGGTAAAATAAACTGATTTCATCTAGGTGTAGAAACCGTCATACATTAACCATATTTTGAAAACCCCAAAGACCCCGTACCACACCTCTCTGAGATACTGCAAAAATACTCAAAGACTCTCAAAGATGAGGGGATAGCTTTACAAATCAAATGTTTATTCAAAAACATTCCTTTCTTGTTTAAAGTAGACATTTTGTATCACATATGCATAAATAATGCCTCACAGCTTTGCTCAAAAATATATTTTTCTTGTGCAAAAATATGTGTATAATGCTTTGAAATCTTGGTTAAACAAAAAAAGTAAAATAGAGGTATGAATTTTTGGTTTTTTTAAACCCATGCTAAAAATCTTCACAGGTACAACGTAATCGAGAAGAAAAAGCTGAGAAAAACCCAGGCATTTTAGAGAATTTTATGAAATCCCCCTGTACATAATTTTACTACCAAATATGAGGACATATGGTCACACTGCCAGAGATGGGGTCACTTGGACTTGGGCAGTAAAAGTAGATTTTATGAAACCAAAAAGGGGCAAATTGATTGTTGGTTATTCAGACTGAATGCCACTCCAGCAGAAGTCAGAGATCTGCCATTATTATCATCTTATCTGTGAATGTGACACTGACCCTCTGCTCCTCTGAGCCTCTCTGAAATACTTCTTGGCAAACTCCACCATGTGGTACTGGCTGCTGTGCACCGGCAGATCTTCAAGCTCCCCGCTCCCACCATCTCCATACATCTCGTTTACGACCTGATACATTCATGTACACAAACAAACACAAGCATTACAAACTACAAAGCAGAGCAAAGATATCGTTGTATGCACAATATTTCAATTCAGAACCCAAGCCATAGGTTTAGGCGATTTTTAGACTGAAAATATTGAACTACTTTGACTCTGTGCTCAGACTTATGAGACATTTTTGTGTTCAAGGGAAATTAAGGAAAGACTTTTAACTCTGTTCTAGGGCTGAATGATTTGCTGAACTAATCTAATTGCGATTATTTTCCATATATTGTAATTGCGATTTGTTGTGCTATTATTTTCAGGTCCCCTATCTAATGTGTTGTTGATATCAACTGCTGTACTGAAGGGGATGATACTTTTTTTTAAAAACACAAATGAGAGAAGAGTAGGATTTCTGTAAAAAAAACAAAACTCAGTTTGCATGTACAAAATACATGTAAAATAAATTAGAGTATCATGAATAAGGTGGTCAGTCATTGCAGAAAGTGGATCCCAGATACTAACAAGACTCATTTCACATAGAGTAAATTACTTCAAGACTTTGTTTCTTGAGATATTGATGATTATTGCTTAAAGATAATGGAAACCCAGAATTCAGTGTCTCAGAAAATTAAAATATTCCATATGATCAATAAAAAAAACGATATCTGAAACAGAACTGGCAGGCCTCTAGAAGGTTTTCCTATTTTCTGACCTTTCCCCAAATTTTCACCCCTTTTTGCTGCTTTTTGATCATCTTAGCCACCCTGAACTTAATTTTATTGCCACTTCTTGCCAATTTTGCCACTTTTCACCACTTATATTGTTGTTCTTGCAAAGGCATTTTTCAACAATTTGGCTCTTTGGTTGAGCAGGGTTGAGCAACACTGGTGTAAAGCATAAAACATCTTCTGCAAAAAACTGTATCTGCTATTCTGACACATTTGAGGTTAAGGAAATATTGCACTGTCTGTGATAAGAATATTGCAGCAGGTTACATGGTGAGTTAATCTAATTTGTAATTAATTGCCCTGCCCTGTTCTGTACCTCCATAGATAGGTCGAGCTCATGGGCAGCTACAGCTGAGCCCAAAGCCACAGCAACAGAGGCAGATGCAGCCACTCGTCCCTGTCGGTCTCTGGGCTCCGTGCGCTCTGGAGGGAGAACCAGGAAGTCCGGAGCAGCCACAGGACGAACATAGTCACAGGGAAACGCACCAGATTTCCCGTACACAGCCCCAAAACGCCAGCCTTAAAAACATAACACATATACATCATCTCATCTCATGTCATCTTATCACTCATAGAGAGAAAAAAATTAAAGTATTCATTTCTGATTTCAGGAAACTAACACTCAAAGTCAAACAGGGAAATAATGCCAAACTTAAAAAAAGAGGAAACACAGAAGCTTGGATTTGCAAAAGAAAGCAGCAAACACACACACACATCCAAACCCACCAAACTCAGGAGTGTCTCTCTTTATCTCCTCCAGCAGCATGACCTTCTTCCTCACTATGCAGCCGTAATGTTTTCCTGAACACACGAACACATTCACACACACGCAGCGTGTCAAAGCGAGACAAACAACACCATAAACATTTTGCAGACGCAGACAGAAGCTGTGAAGGTTTAGCGTGTATTTCAGTGCGTTTGTGTGTGTCTCACCCGCCTCCAGCCCGTCCATGTGCTGCAGTCTGATGATGTCACCTTTATGGAAGCTGAGATGGCTTCTGTCCTCAGTGATGTAGTTTCTCACCGCCACCATGTACTCTGAGTCCTGACGGTGACGATGATATTTCACATTTAATACTGAGAAAACAAAAAAGAAAGAAACTGCCAAGCAAAGAAATCCACTTCAAGCTTTCTGACCTTCTTCAACTCTGTGAGGAAGTGATCGATCATGTGTTTGACCTGCGGCGCCTTTGCCGAGAAGAGGATAAGCTTTTCGTTGGTGAGGTTGAACTCCAGCATGTTTTTAGACGGGATGGACACAAAGAGGATGTCCGAGTAGCTGCATACGCACAGAAAAGAATATTAAAACCTTAAAATAAAGGCAATTAAATCACATTTTCTGACGTCCTTTAAAGTTCAGACTTACCTGTAAGGCCTCAGCACTCTGAAGTAGTCCGACGCCGTTGAGCCACTTCTGACCATCTTCAGCAACTTGATGCCTTTATGAGACACAGACAGCACCTGCACTCCTGTTCCCACACTGCCCTGGATCACACACACATAAAAGTAAGCAAATAAAAAAAAAATGGGGGGAACACAGGCAAGCACTTTCACTCAGGTTTAAGAAAAGAGGAGAACTCACAGAGGCAGGGAAGAGGCGCGAGAAGTAAATCTCCCACGAGTCTCTGGCGATGGATGCGACTTTCTTCTTCACATTCTCGTCGTGCGTCCCTGAAACCTGATCCACCTTATTCTCCGCTGTTAGAAGAAGAAGTTCAAGGTTCAAACCTCTGGTATAAAAGTAAACAACTAATAATCCTAAACAGTAAATTCATCTTACCAAAGAAGGCTTTCATTTGCTGTCTCTCCTCGTGTGTGATGCGGATGCAGGCCTCTGAGAAAGTGTCATGAACCACCTTCAGAAAGATAAAAAGTCAGGGTGTGTGAATGTAGAAGACAAAGCAAGGATCTAAAAGTAACTTAAAAGTTTATTCATTTTTTCATGTATCAATTTTAAGAAAAATTAATAAATCAACCTGTCTGAAAATCAGGTCCAAGATAAGTGGATTATTGACTGTTTCTCTCGGATAAAAAACCTGTAAATAAAAGAACAAAAGAGATACATCTTTATATTAAATCATTAAATTGGACAATACAAATCATCACAAGGTAGTTAAATAGGGTGTAGAAGTATTTTCAGTGCATTATTGATCAATTTTGTGTCTATTTGTGTGAATCACCTCCTTCCTCATGTACAGTTTCCAGGGAACGTTGGAGTATGTGTAATACTCATCGCTGGTTCTGCTGTGGAGCTGAGTCTGAATGATCTCCTCCTCCACTGGCAACTCTCTGGAGACTGGAAACACACACACACGCACACACACAGGACATGAGCATTGTTTTGTCTACAAGTGTGTGAAAAGCCGAGCTGTCTTTTATTCATGTTACAGGTTTACCTGGAGGAGGGGCGGGGCTTATGTTGGAGCTGGATGACCCTACGGGCCGAGACTTGATGGTTTTGGAAGGTTTCAGTCCGGCTTCTTCTTTTCGTTGAAATGATTGAGGTTTTCTTTGAGTCTGAAACGAAATAAAGATGGATATTTTTAGAAATTGTGTGTGTATGTGCGTGTGACTGTGTGTGTTGAGTGAATAGACAGGGGGGGGGTTACCGGCTGAGGTGGGTTTGCCATCTGGTCTTTGAGGATCTCCATTGCTTCATCATGTGGGTCGGGCTTCTTTGCAAACATCTTACTCTCTCCTTTCCTGCACACACACACAGACACACACACACACACAAAGTCACAGTTTTAGGAGCAGACAGGTAAAGCGTCTTTAATCTGAGCCGGGTAGACAGACCTTTGTGCAGCGGCTCCAGCGGACGTGGTCGTGGCTGCAGGCTGGTGCTGTTTGATGATATCTTTGATGTCGTGGCTAGGATCGATGCGCTCAGCGTTACTTGGGGTGGATCGAACCACTTCCTCATGCAGAGGTCCACGGGTTGGACCTGGAATTTTACTCTTTATTAGATCAGGAGCAGATGTTTAAGGATCTCGATCAGAGATAACCAAACTATGGCCCAGGGCCAATTGTGGCCCGCCATCTATTTCAAGCGGCCCCCAGCTCTCATCTTACCATTTGTTAGTTTTGTCACTTTAATTAATCATGTTCTCACCTATACATTTACAGTTTCTGTCAAGTGCTTGAAATAAATCTTAATATAGCTGGTAATGTTTCACAAAGATTTGGACTGTGCATCGGCAACTTTATAAAGCTAAAGCTCTGTCCAATCTGCAAAAACTCGACAACTTTTACAGCTGACATTTAATTGCATTTGGCATGATGCAAAATGTGTTTCATGAGTTGTTTAGAATTAAAAAGAAAACAAACAAACACATGAGAACACCAAAAAATTGAAATAAAGATATGAAATGGTCAAAAAATGACAAAAGTTGAAGCATAAATGGTTCAGAATGCAGGATCAGAGACGTTTAGTGTTAATTTTTTTTTATAATTGTAGTATAAACAAACGTGATAAAGTCCAGACCATGATCCTGCCATGAAATGGTTACATATTTTTCCCAGGTTTAGTTTTATCTCAAAGGTCTGCAATAACAGCACAAGCATGTTTGACTTAACTTTCTTTTTGTTTTGTCTTTTTCTTTTTTTCAGAAACGACTCAAAAGAGATAGTTTTCCAATAGAGTGCTCATTTGAAACTTTCTCTGTTAGTAAACATGTCTATAAGAGCCGCCAGCCCTTGGTCATTTTTACAGCTTCCAATACGGCCCTTTTGGGGAAAAGTTTGGACACCCCTGATCTAGATCAACAGCTTTGAGTTTAACATGTGTTTATGTATGATTTATGATGATTTTAAATGTTGTTTTACTCTTTTAACTCCAACATTATGTGGACTAATATAGAAAAGCAGATGAAATCCTCCCTGATTGTGAAACATACTTGTTTTTCTCTGGACAGCAGTCGACTTGTGCGTTAGCTCCTCGCTGTCTTTGGTCTGCAGGAAAACAGAGACAGAGCTCAGGAGGTTTGAGTCACCGCTTATGTGTGCGAGCGTCTTAAAGTGTGTGTTTACTCACCGGGCTGGACATGTGGGAGCGCTGGGGTGTGTGATGAAGATGCTGTGAAGGTGGAGACAGTGGGGCCGGAGCAACAGGAGGGAAAGAGGACAACATCTGCTGCTGGATCGCTATGGCCTGCATGGTCATCTGCTGGGCCTGTGACACATATGTTCAAATTTCAGGATAAAGATGCTTCAGATCTCTTTTAAATACTAACAAAATATACATGCATGGCATACCAGAATGATGGCTTGCTGGTTGATGATGGCCTGTTGCTGTTGAGTCAGTACTGCCTGCTCTGTTCCTAGAAAAACACAGACACCATGTTATAAAGATGGTATCTCTATTAGATATTGAGTTGAAAAACACTCTGTGCACAGCAGAACACTCGACTGTGAGGAGCTTTGTAACCACATGCTGTTAAAATGCTCATTGTAACGCCGTCATGCCCACATTTCAGGCCAAACATGCTGAAAACCTCTCTCACACACACACACAGGGCAGATTGTACCTATCATCACAGGTAAGCCTTGAACCACAGGTGAGGCAGCATGTGTGGGGGCCCCTGGTAGACCAGAGACTTGGGTAACAGGGGGAGCTACACTAGTATCTCTCTCAGTGGAAGGGGAACGGACGGGTGACGGAGTTGGTGCCACAGCAGGGCCGCTAGAGGAGCTCTGCTGCTGAGGACGGTTGTACTGATGATACTGTTGATGCTGCGGCTGCTGTTGAGGTTGTTGTTCCTGCTGCTGTTGCTGTTCTTGTTGGTGGTGATGGGAGGGGATTGGCATGGTAGGGATTGGTGGCATCATTCCTCCTGCCACTGGGAGCACTGGTACAGCTTAAGGCAGGAAGCAGGGGGGAAAGTTAAGAGGAGGGATACTACGAGACCTCTTTATCGTGGGTGGGAAAGAATAAACTAACCAGTACTTCACATAACATCCAGACAATTTCCAGCTGAAGTTTTCTCTACTAAAGATTATGTTCAGTAAAAACTCTCTCCAATGCTACCTCAGGAAGTGAACACATTTTAACCACCCACTTGTAGCTGTTCCATGTCTAACACTTTAGTCTCGGGGTGTCCCCATGCAACCTTTTCACTTCCAGTATGATGCCAATATTGCACCCTTGAGTACTGGCTGATACAAATGGTGTGGCATTCAATTTTATTTGTAGGTCTTCAAGACTTGAATATTATATACGCTGGGGGAATGTTAAAAGTTTAAGACCTTTGAGACCACTCTAGCACCAGCGCTTCGATTTGTGCATTAAATTTGGATCGCAATGCATTTATCAAGTCTGGCTGTCCATGCGTTTCATTAATGTTTGGAATACAAGGGTTGTATTCATGTACAGTTACTGAGTAAAAGTTTACACCCCCTCCAGCAGAATTTTCTGATTTTTGGCCTTTTCTCAGAAAATATGAACGATAACACAAAATCCTTTCTGTCACTCATGGTCAGAGGTTGGGTGAAGACATTTATTAACAAACAACTGTGTTTACTCTTTTTAAATCATAATGACAACAGAAACTTCAAAAACGACCCTGTTCATTTTTTTTATACACACACTGATTACAAGCAAATAGATCACAGGTGAGGATGGTTACCTTTAGTAGACATTCAAACACATTTGTGTTCACTTTTGTGAATTTATCAGGTCAAAACCACCAGAGTTGTGTAAACTTCTTAACAGGGTCATTCTTGAAGTTTCTGTTATCATTATGATTTCAAAAGAGTAAACAATTTTTAAATAAATATCTTCACCCAACTACTAACCATGAGTGATAGAAAGGATTTTGTGTTATCATTCATATTTTCTGAGAAAAGGCCAAAAAATCTGAAATTCTGCTGGGGGGTGTAAACTTTTGAACACAACTGTATAACAAGAGTTTAACACAAAAAATGACACTCCAGCATGTAAAACTGTGAAGATATACTCTGACAGACTTGGCATGGTAGGTCTTTAAGGGTTAAATGTATTAAAACTTATGCACGACAAGTTTTGCACTCAACTGCTCTAACGAAAAATACTGCCACATAACTGACACCATTCTTGCTCCTCGCTACTTTGTTAGCACCTCAGTACACACTACTCTTGTGACGACTTGGGCTCTGCATGATGGATCCTATGCCAACTTCATTCAGCATTCACCTGAACTTTCTCACTTCCACTCGCATCAACCTCATTTCCTGGCTCTGAGGTGACATAAAAGCTTGAAAACATTCACTTCATGTCCCTCAAACTCAGAATGTAAGACAAAGGAAGAGCTTATTAAATAAAATGAAAAGAAGGAGGGTTTAACCTCATAGATTTAAGTGCAGTTAGAGTCATCCTGAAGCAGAAAACTGAAGCAGGAATTCTGTGTGAAGTTTGTTGTATGTGTATCAGGAGGCAGAAAGAGAGTGGCAGCTCCCTATAGAGAGGAAAGGAGTCATCTGTGGTTACAGTGAATGGCCATCTCTGCATTATGGATGAGTTTCGACTGCTCATTACAGCCTCTAAGCGACAGATTAACGCAGGTGACCTGTACACCTGAACCTTTGCACTGCTCAGTGTAAAGTCCTCACCTTAAACAAAATACATGAATCATTCCTCTATCTACATCTACATTTTTTTTAAACTTTTCTCAGTCTTTAATTTGCATTTCACTTTATGCAACATTCTTAGCTGATGAGACACAAAAAACACACAGAATGTTTTAAACACAGGATCTGCAAATATTTCACATTTTCCTGCAAATAAAGGAAGCTTTAAAGAGAGAAAGAGGGCAGAACTATTCATCAAACTCTGACAAATGCTGAGAATTTAAATGAATTATTTATGAATGTTGAGCAGTGGAGAAAAAAGACAGAGAGGAGCAGGAGTAAAGAAAGGAGATAAAGCAAAATTTGACCAGCAGAAAAGAAGAGAAACAGCCGAAAGAAAGAATCTAGAAAGTAAAAGTAAAAACTCTGCACTTTTAGGAAAAACACAGTCATTCAGTGATTTTTTTTTTTTTTTTACCTCCTGGATGTATTCCTGGTGGATAAGGCCGCCCAGAGGTCGTCTGATTCCCTCCTTCTCCTCTTCCTCCTCCTGCGATGCCTACACCTCCTCCTCCCTTCATCCTTGTTGACAAACTCCCAGACTTCTCCATGTCCTGGGAGTGGGAGCAAAAAAGATGACAGAGATTGAGTAAAAGAAAAAGAAGGAGTGTGGAAGGGTCTGAGAAGCATGAAGATTTAGTGTGTAGTGTTTGGTAAAGACTCGTAGAGCGGGTCAGGAGAGCTGGAGGAACTAAATACTCTGCAGGAAGCACCGTAAATACAGAAAGGGAAACAAACGTGCAGAGAAAATTTACAAAGACTCAAAACCTGACCCTCGAGAAACCTCTCACACATCCTGAATCCTCTCTTTATTTTCCGACCCTTTTGCTTTTTCTAATGATAGTGAAAATAATAATGTGAAGCCACCACCGGGACAATATGTTACTACTTTAATCTTTCCTGCCTGTCTCTCCTGACAGTTACGGGAGGTCACTCAGTAACCTAATCATGCCTCCTGTCTCCTCCATTCATACACTAACAGAAGCAGAGGATCACATGTTGCATCTGTCTATCAACACTCCTGTTCACTCACAGTCGGGCGGAGGATCAGGTGCAGTTTGTAAACTTTTGGGCACAACTGTATATGTTGCTCTTTTCAACTACAGAAAGTTTCTCAATGTTTTCATCTGACTTTTTCCACTCTATCCTTAAACTGATGTGCCTGTAACATGAAAATAAAAACAAAAGGAAATATATCTTATAAATCAGCATGAGTACTCACTATACTGCTATCTGAAAGCACAGGGTCGAACAGACTGTCCAGGTATCGGTCCATTCCCCTCTGAGTCTGACTGTCGCTGAAAGCATCAGACTCTACTGGACAGAGAGAGAGAAAGCAAACAGCAGAATATAATGTAATGGAAGATATAGAGAAAGAAGAAGAAGAAATCATCCAGAAGCGTCCATGATACCATGGCTGAAGTAACCGTCTGAGTCAGGCAGACTGTAGGCCGGTCTGCCGCTGAGTGGAAGCTCCTCGTCAGAGTCAAACCCACTTCCAAACAAAGCACTGGAAGAAGAGGATGGAGTAAATTACCAGACGTCGCCTTTATTTGAAGTACTTGTAAATTTGTGAGTTCTGCTTCACTGACAGGCTGGCGTTAGCTCGCACTCTCGCCGGGTCGTCGCTGCTGATAATGAAGTAGCTTTTCTGTTTGGGGAAGTCAGTGGGAAGCTCCAGGTCTGCGATCAAGTCCATCACATAGTCGTGACCGGCTAACTCAACCCACTGACCCTGCTCCTTCATGAGGACTGAACTCCCTCTCCACCAGTCTGACACTCCCCTGGAAACAGGAGGAGGAGAGTTAGAGCTACAAATCAAAGTCATGAGATGTTGCAACTTGTGGTTTGATGCAAGAAATAATGAAAACCTGTGGAGAAGTATGTGTCCAGTTAAATCCTCTCCACTGGTCCAGGAGTGAACTGGGCACAGGAATGATCCTCCTGCACAGACAGAGACAAACAAACACTTTACTTTACAGTAACAAGATCAAGACTTTTGAGAGTCAAGACCAAGTCCAGTCCAAAACCATATAAATCAGTTTCAAAACCATGACAAGGTTGAACTGTTAAAAAGAGTCTTCTTAGTCTAATATAGCTTTTTAAATCATTTGAAAGACAAAAATAAGGTAACTGCAAACCTTCTGGAGCAAAATCCTCAAATGTAAACAAATTTTCTCGACTAAAATATTGATTTAAAAGCCACTGACAAGTCCTGAATTATTTCAAATATCTGGAAATAAGAGGTTTTTTCTATCAGGTTAGGTTCAAATAAGTGTCCAGAGGTGTCCCTGAGAAGAAATAACATGGATTGATGTCTAAGTTTCTGCAGATGCCTGACTCATAAGGTACTGGAAAAGATTTCCATGGAGGCAGAACAATCAGTGAGCTAACGCTAAATGCTTTTAGTCAAATATAATATCAAATAATAAGGAATATTTCAACTTAAGAATAATTATCACATCAATGAAGTTGAAGAATAGAAGATTTGTGCTTGTAAAATCCTGAGATTGAAACTAGACCAAATCTTTTAAATTTTGACCCTATGAGCAAGATGGGTCTGGAATACTACAACATTGATGGCTACGACTGACTATTTTGCATGATGAAGGCATGATTTCTGGCATTTTAGGAGTTTAACTAGAGAAGATAAGAAAGGAGGGAAGATGACAAGGAACAATAAAGTGTGGTGCCACCAGTTCCTCCACACACATATCCTTGCTTTTGTTTAACCATTCAGAACTCAGATTAAATAATTATTGTATTTTCATAATCTGTTGTTGCTTTTTTCTCATTTGGAACAAAATTTTGAATCATCTCTCACCATCAAAGCAGTGAACCTGCAGCACCATGTTAGCTTTCTTCCTATTGGCCGTCCACTCCAGCAGAGACAGCGGATAAGTCCGAGCGGTCTCAGGGGCAAAGCCTGAGCTGAGCTGCGTCTTCTGATTGGCTTGGATGAGTCTGTGTTGCAGTAGCGCCTGGCAGCCAGCAGGGCCGTGGTCGGAAACAAACCTGCGGAGAGCAAAGAATGAGTGACGCTTCCATGAAACATTAACGGGGCATTTTAGGAGGAGGTGACAGAGAGGAATCTCACTTCAGTAGATATTTATCCATCTTTGAAGATGGAGCAAAGCTGCAGACGAGGCCCAGCAGCAGCAGCCAGCCCCTCTCGGCGTTCTCAGAGTTCATGTTCCTCCACACCTGGTTCACGACTTGAGCCAGGATTTCGTCTCGTAATCCAGGAGACAAAAGGCCCCTTTGGATGATGTAGTTCCCAAACATGTTCTCCTGTGCCCCGTTCAGGTGTGGGTCGCCCATGAACCGCAGCACCTGGGAAGAAAGCCCGCGATAAAAAAAATCTATTCCATTTTATTTTATTGAAGATGTATAAGAGAAAAGAATGTTAATGTTTTTGCTTTTAATGCTTTTAATGCTTTTGCTCCTGCATCTTGGCTGAACCTGCAGGATCACTTAAAGCTGGAGAAACCTACAACTTTAACTGATTTTAAAACTAGACTCAAAGCACATTTAACTGCTGTTTGTACATGTTTTAACGATTAAGTGGTGGATAAACTAAGTAATTGTTTTATTATCATTTTATTGACTCAATTCTTGTTATTGTTTTTATGTAAAATTAACTGTATGGCTGACTATGAAACATCATGTGCTGCTGTCTTGGCCAGGACTCCCTTGTTAAAAAGATTTTTTATCTCAATGGGAAAACTCCTGGCAAAATAAATAAATTAGGAAAGTCAGCCTGCCATGTTGAAGAGCTCCAGAGCCTCCCCCCTCAGGTCCTCCTCCACCCGGGTCAGAGGTGAGTCCAGAGGAGCCGTCAGCATCCCCATCTTTGGTTCCTGCAGAAACAGAACAGATAGTGTCACACTGAACATGTTTAACTTGATTCATGCACACTCATACAGGTACTATATATTTCATGCACTGCTTTCATAGGGTTTATAAAACACTTTTACGGGACAGTTTTGTTCAAACATATTAGACAAATGAGTTGGAAAGGCGCCTCTGAAGATCTTTTACTGCCTGTAAATAAAGCTCAGCTCCTCTCACCCTGAAGTAAACCTGCACGTAGCGGTAGAACGGGTAATTGTTGATGTCCAGAGGCAGAGTGAGCTGCGTCTGCTCCTGGATGTGAGGAGCTTGTAGCAGAGCCAAACAGTCTGAGTGCAGCTCCCTCCTGACTGCAAAAGAACGAAGAGCAGAAGACAATCAGGATCCTGCTTTATGTGCTGAAAGAGCACTTTATGTTTTTTTTTTCAGCTGATGCAGCGCTCTGGCATAATAAGATGAGACATATGGAAGCTCTCAGCTGTTTGGTGCATCAATAATCATATGCATGAGTATTAGCGTGGCACAAACATTCACAGACCTCCAGCAGACTGCAGCAAGGCGCCGAGCTCTGCAGGAATCACCAAGTGTGTGACGTTCACCACCTCCCTCCTGGTCAGCTCCTGAAAAAGTTTACCACTTAACTTTTCTCATCATTTATCAAAAAATTCTTGCATGTAAATTGTATCTCTTGTGTAGTCGTCTGAACTTCTATCTGACCATTTCTCTCCTCCTCCTCTCCTCTTCAGCTCTTCTCTGAGCTTCAAACTTCATCTGCAAACAGAACAAAGACACAAACACTAAATATCTTTTCTTCAACACTGCAAATATCTGAAATCTAAGCAAGTGTTTATGTCTTATCTTTAGAAAAAAAAACTTTTAAGTTCTTTTAAGACCTAATACAAGTCTCGTTCTCCAGACCAGTCCAGAAAAATAGTATCTTTCAAGTTATTTAAAGAGGAAATTTTGTCTGAATGGCTTGTGCTGAGGGGGAATAAAAATCTGCCAATGGGGTAAAAAAAAAGTCTGTTTTATTAAGACTTTATTCTAATTTTAAGACATTTTACAAGCACTTTTTTTTTACCCCATTAGCAGATATTTTTGTCTCTCAATAATAGCAATTCAGACATCATTTTGGTCTTTTAATAAATAAAAATGACATGTTTCTTTACTTGTCAGTTGAATGTGGCTCATAACAACACTAGAAAGACTAAAAATAAGACAAACTTTTGCTTTAATTTAATTTTTTGCTGTGAATTTAGATAAACAACACAAGACATGTGTTTTGACTCTCTAGGTTAGAAAGCAGACATCATGTACCTTGACGTATCGCTTGCGGTTGACATACATGTGGACCAGAGAGCGAAAACGAACCAGACTTTCTCTCATTTTCATATAACGCTTCCTTAAAGTCATATTGAGGAACCAGAGAATCACAAAATTAGAAACATTTAATGACATAATCCTTGGGGAAAAGACAGAAATAAGGACACTGAGGTAGATTTTCAGACTTTTTGTATTTTTTTCTTTAAGGTGACACTTTTTGCACCTGGGCTGAGATGCAAAGTTTTCCTTCATATCAGGGTTTGACATTGCTTAGTCTGACCTTGTGAGGAAGCCCCTGCACTGAGCCTGCAGACGGATAATCCTGTTTCGGAAAGTCACGAAGCGTTTCCTGACGAAGAACATGCGAGTGTATCGCTGCAGGGTGAGAGCAGCCAGCTGACGGGTGCGCTCACGTTTACACTCCAACAGCTGGTAGATGTCCTCCTTCAGAAAAATCTGCAGATAATACACAGATACAAGTCAGTTTAAAGAGGCAAATAACATAAAACAAGTGCAGCACAAGAGAATAAAAGACAGAGCTCACCTTACTGACGCCCACATGGAAGGTTCCTGGTCTCAGAGGACACAGTTTACTCAGCATTATCACACAGTTATCTCCATTCGCTGCTGGAGGCTCACGTAAACCAACCAGAGATTTGTACCTGAGAATGACAGAATCACACACATAATAATAATACATTTTATTTCAAAGCGCCTTTCAAGACACCCAAGGTCGCTTTACAGAGGGTAAAAACACATAGAACAAATAGAGTTAAAAACAGCAACAATAAAGCAGTAAAGTAATGAAGTGAGGACCATATGGAGCAGTTAAAGACATTAGGTATTTCTGAACAGGTGAGTCTTGAGTTTTGATTTGAAGATGGGGAGGGTGGCAGAACTACGAAGGATGTCACTGCTTTGGCTTTCTCTGCACATGAGAGGTTAGGATTCTCTAAACCAGTGATTCTCTACCTATTTAACCCTAGAGATACCACATCTGTTAAGCTTGTTTAACTAGATGTTTAACTGTGTGTATATTCTTTCATGTCACACCTGTTTTGGCAATGTAAACGTATGTTTATCATGTCAATAAAGCTTTTCTGAATTGAAAAATTGAATTGATACCAAGCCATTTATAGTCATGTTTTGCTTCTGTCACATTTTTCCTCACTGTGGTCTCATTTTTCTTTACAAAGTTAAGTCCTGCTCCTCTGTGGGTTCAGACAAAGTGCAAATGATTTCTGTAGTTCAATACATGGTTTATATTTGTCATTTAGAATCTGATGAAAGCAGAAAAAACTTGGAATATTTTGTTTTTCACAGACCTTATCTGAAGCAAACCGTTACATTTCTGTAAATTTTTCTGTAAAGACTGTCCTTGTCTTTTCCGCTCTGCTAACGCATGTTGTTGACATCACTCATGATACATTCAGGTACTCTGGGAAACTTAAGAATCAGATGATTTCACCACTTTTTTCAGGCTTTGGATTAGACGAATGGTTTGAAAATGCCAGTTATCTAAAAGGAAGCATTTTTGTTTTGCTCTCACCAGCAGGTTCTGTATCCCAAAGGTTAAACATGTTCACATATTTATACGTGTAATTATATGTGTTATATATGTTAAAAAAAAAAAAGTGACCTGAGAAGGCATCATATGGCCTCCGTATTTACAGGGTTGGAGGTGGATCACAAAAGTTTTTGAGACTCAAAAGTGGGCCGCGAGTTGGAAAAAGTTGGGAACCACTGCTTTAAACCAGTGTTTGTGTTACCTGAACAGAAAAACGTAGAATGGCATTCTGACAGGATACCCCTCCCTGCGGATCCTGATGGTCTCCAGGACCCCCGAGTGTCTCAGCTGGTTGCTGACCAGCTCTGCCTCAAACACTCCTGGTTGCTAAATGCAGACAAACATGTGAGGAGGTTTGATAAACGGGGACGATCGTGTTCTGTTGAAGAAGAAACTTACCTTCATGTTATTTGGCTTGATGCAGCGGACAAAAAAAGGGTTGCACCTGAAGTGGAAAATAAAACAAGCTCATTTCCTCCTTGAAACCACTTTAAGTCACACGTAACTCACTGATGTTTACCTCTCCATCTTCTCCACCAGCTCGAGCAGCGATTGCTGGAACTTGTTACTGACGGTTGGAGCTTGATACTTCCTGGTGACTGTGCTGCTCTTCCTCATGTGACCTCCTCTCTGCTGACCTGTGACCTCTGCGTGAAGCAGGAAGAGGTTTGACACCATCTGGACACACAAACATACATTTACACACATTTTTTCACTGTGATGTAACAGAATATCAGACGTGCACAGGCAGATGCTTCTCTCCTCTCACCTTGTTCTTGCTCTGAATGAAAAGATCCAGGACGTCCTGTCGCACCTGGTCATAGTTTTTGTCGAGGAATTTGTAAACCTACATTGAGGATATCATCAATAAACTTGTAAAAGTGACAAAATGATCCAGAGGAGATTGAACAGTCAGAAGAAGTGTACCTGGTAGGTAACTCTGCCTGCAAAGTGCTTGATGGTGAACTCTGGCAGGGGCATCTTTGGCTTCTGGTACAGCGGGTTGTTGCCGTGGTGATAGTGACACTTTTGGAGGAATGTGTGGTCCGTCGCCTGGTACAAAGCAGCAAACTCTAAGTGACTTGTTCAATCATTTGTTCTGGGGATAAAAGTTTGGCTTACTCTACCTGAGGAAAACAGCTCTGGTCATCCAGGATCCTCAGTATCCCGTGAGGCTTTGCGGCGATGAGGTCAATGCAAGGCTGGTTGTCACTGAAGGGGATGTCCTGCCAGGGGATCTGCTCCCTGCTGTACTCCTCCTGAATCAAGCATTACATAAACTGTTTTCATATTTTATACAGTTAGAAATGTCTGAATGAGAAACAGGATCTCCACATAGGTGACTCACCTGCTCCTCCTTGAAAACAATCTTATTGAAGAAGAACTGCAGGTATTCGTTGGCATAATTAATGCAAAGCTGCTCAAAGCTGTTGAAGGCCAGATCCTAACACAAACACAAACACAGGAGTATCAACACAACAAACCAATAAAGGAAGAGCAGTGGCATGAACAGAATTTTTAAGGGCAGGGGCAAAAAGATAAAAACTGACATAAAGTGAGTTCTTGCCACTTAAGAGAGTAGTTGTATTTTGCTAACCAGTGAGATACTTAGGCACTTATTTTGGCTCCCAAGAGGGCAGTTTTTCATGTTTTGTCCACTCAAGAGGGCAGTTAAGTGTATTTTGCAAACTAGGAGGACATTTTTACATGTGTTTTGGCTTTGAAAAAGGCACTTAAGCACATGTTTTGGCCTTAAAACAGCCTTTTAAGTGCATGTTTTTGCTGCCAACAGGGCACTTAGCACCGTTTGGGACCCAAAAAGACGTTTTGGCACATGTTTTGGCTCCCAAGAGGGCACCCTGCTGCATTTGAGCTCCTGATAGGACACTTAAGCACCATTTTGAGACCCAAAAGGACATGTTACATGTATTTGCTCCCAAGAGGACACTTTAGCGCTATTCTGAGACCCAAAAGGGCACTTTGGCTCCCAATAGACCATTTATGTGCATGTTTTGGCTCCCAAGAGAGCACTCCAGCGCATTCTTGTTCCCAATAGGGCATTTTTGCACATAAATCCTCCCAACAGAACACTTGAGTGCATGTTGGCTCCCAAGTAGGCACTTTATTAGTGTGTTTTTTTAACAATTGGGTCACTTGGAGGTGGAAGGGGAGCAACTGCCCCACCCTTGTGCACACCACTGGGTAACAGAGGCTAAAACATGTCAACATGTTTACCTCAAATCCATAAATGTCTAGGATGGAGATGGAGACGGTGTGTTGGCGTGGATACACCTGAGCGTTGATCCTCTCTGTTAACCAGTGGAAGAGCAGCGAGTAAAGGATCTTGGCAACAGCATCTCTTGGGGTCAGAGACAGGTGAAAAACCAAGTTGTTAAGTCTCCAAAATCCTTTTTTAATTGTTTTCCCCTTGAGAAAGTTATAGCAAACAACACAAACTTGCATCCTCACCTGGCATCAACTGCACTCTCTACACTCAGCGGTGTGTAAATTTTGTCCCTCATTGTTTCCTGTAGAAAAGATAGAGAGGTTAAAATCCAGCGTTTTCTTGCATCATGTTTCCTCTTTTGTTCCACTAAACACTGCCTCCCCACTTTCATACTGACTGTGACTTTGTAGGTGATGGCTTTCTGAAGTCCCTCTGGGGAGATCTGCAACAGCTCTGCCACCACCCTGATCTCCTGAGCGCTCACCACTGACGCCACCTCCTGGCCATCAGCCTGCAGTGCAAACAGAAAAGAGAAGAAAGAGAACACACGTCTTTTTGCTTTGCTTTTATGCAGTCAAATCTATCACCCAAAAATAACCTCAAAGAGTGACAGTTTAGGAGCATTACCTCATATCTCTGGAAGTAGACATTGCCGAGGTGCAGTATGGAAGAAAGAACTCTAAAGATGGCGGACTGGTCTTCAGGGGTGAAGTGAAGGATCTCCATGGCAGCGCGCAGACGCAGGAAGTCCTCTGCATCATTTTTCCCCGTTATCCCACAATCCCCTCCCTTTGTGCACAAAAAAAGAAGACACAAGAGAGTTAAAGACTCCTAAGTGTGCACCATCCTGATGATTGTCCTGCACTGTGTCCTCTACCTGATTGAGGTAATAGTAAGTCTCTGCTTCCTGAAGATAGAAAGCCTGTCTCTGCTGCGAGGGGAGCCCCGCCAACATCTCATAGAAGATGTGATAGTTCCTCTCATCTTTGGCCTGAAGGGGCAAAAACAAACATCAAGTATAGATAATAATAATAATAATTCATTTTATTTAAAGGCGCCTTTCAGGTCACCCAAGGACACCGCACAGAACAGATTTAAAAACACACGCCAAAATTCATAAATGTAAAAGTTCAAAAGAAATACAGAGTTTAAAAACAGTCATGGTGAGTAAGTTTGGCGGAAAAGATGGGATGAGAAGAAGATAAAGGAACTGTCTGATGTGTGTGTGTGAATGTGCGTCACCTGGAAGACAATCCGTGACTTTTCGAGCAGATACTGAGAGGTTATGGCACCACTGATCACACCACTGCGCAAAAACAGAAACAGCAGAGTTGAAATATAATGAATACAAAATTATCATCTTCAGATCACAGTTTTAAAACAGTGTGAGGGAGCTGTAAAAGGAGCTATTGTGTCTTTTCTTTCACACTCACTCCTCCAGAAAGACCTCTATGTATTTCCCAAAGCGACTGGAGTTGTCATTTCGAACAGTTTTGGCATTTCCAAAAGATTCCAGCAGAGGAGCTGCCTCGAGTATCTGGCAGACACAAAAAGATAAACATAATCAACCATCCTTATCATCTTACAAACTCATACAGAAGAGAAATATCCCAGCAGTGACTAAGACATCAGAACACTATCTCAATAATATTTTACATCAATTGAAGAGATTAAACTCAAATATCCTGACGTATTATCAGTCAGATTAGCCGAACATGATGCTTTATAGAAAAGAAACACGACACAAAGCACAAGTCATGCAGGTTATCCCACTACCTCAATCTGCAGCCCAGATGAGCCAGCAGAGACAGAAGAGAGGGAAAAAAGAGACACAGAGGAGTTAGCAATCTTTTAAAGAGGAACGTGTGTTTCTGTGTGCATCTGTATTTGCATACCTGCTGTGCAATGTTGCATTTGTGATGAATTGCTGCTAAGTAGCGAAGGACAAGCTTGGTGGCCTCTGTTTTTCCTGACCCGCTCTCACCACTGGAACACAGTCACACACTGTAACACACACTGTAACTCAAGGAGCAGATATCAGGAGTAAATGAAGAGTAATACTTGGAGCTAACATGGCAGGGTTAGGAAAGCAAAACTGTTTTTGTGCCAAGCTGTAAACATTTTTGACTCTGTAGTAAAAATTAGCATTTTTAGAATATTTTTTTTGGGACACAATCAAAGCAAATACATTTCCTATTTCCTTTTTTTTCATGCAAAACAATGAAAAGTGTCTCTGAAATCAAAGAGAACTATTAACTTTAATTGGAAAGTCACCAGATATATAAATGGCAATAGAACTGATGTAAAAATCAATTTAATTTCAAAAAGGAGATGGGAAAGAGAGAGGTAGAGTCAAGTTTAGAGGAAAGACTGGCAATGAGAAAAATAATCAAAAAAAAACATGGAATGTTTTTTTTTTGATTGTTAGAACTACCTTCCTGCCTGGTCCTGCCACTTAAAAATTAGAAAAAAATTAATACAGAATCTAATGGGGTTTAACTTGCTTTAAGAGCCTGCCTCATGTGGTCATGAAAAGAAGTGCAGTTTTTGCATTAGCTACCTTTATGATGATCCTACTGCTGAAAGATTCAGCAGTGGAAAATCCAGTTTCTTGCGAAGTGAAAGGTCACTAAAGCCAAAGACGAGTGTTACCTGCACCGTTACCCACAGCTTCTTCAATCACTTTAAGCACCTATTATTTGATCCTTCTCACTTTCCTAATGAGACTTGTTTGGTGTTCGCCTTAATTGACTAAGTGGTGTGATAGCCAGCTTGCATTAGACACCAAACACACTCTGTTTCACCACCACATGTTCGGTTTATGTGCGTATCTCTCTCCATGTGGGTGAATTTCTGGGACACCGGCGCTTTGACCACATTCCAGCGTACGGTTTCATCTCACGGGCTGGATAGCTTAAAACGCGGCCATTAATGGTCACCGTACACCAGAACTGAGTTACCCCAACACGCACTCACTGAGTCACACATGCACATGGGGTTTACACCTGCGCACCTTCAGCACACACGCACAACTCTGAAACAGAATCTGCTCCTGGCCCAGACCTGGCTGGGCTTTCCTTTCAGGTGTCTCCTTCCAAATACGCCCAGAGTGCTCCGAGTGCATGGGAGCGTGTGCATCTGTTTTTGCTTTCATGCATCACATTTGCTCGGTTTTGGCTATTAATATGTGTAAACAGCCTTCCCAGATGTGTGGATTTGTGGTTCTTGTATTCTTTACATTCCTACACCTGTTGATTTGATTCATCACTAAAATTGTGGTTGAGTCTGAACTTTAAAATTTTGCAAAAGAGGAGCCCAAATTGGTGTTGGCAGCTACTCAACTCTTATCTAAAACATCGGCCACAGAAAACTTCTTAAGATCCCTGAGTAGACAGGAGATGTAACCCCTTTCTATCTGCGTGCTGCTTCTCCAGGAGATCAGTTTTGACATGGGGGGAGGCGCCTGTGTCAAACACATGAAGTGAGAAAGGAGTGAAGGATGGCTCTGTCTCAAGAAAACCACAGATAGACAGATACTCATGAATTTTCAAACACGGATGGTACTGGAGATGGAAACCCTGACTGTCCAAGAAGACTCATGGACACCTGGTACGCCAGGGTCATGACTGTTGAACGCACTCACATGTAAACGTTTGGTGATCTTTGCTGTTTGATTAAGGGCTTGTGTCCACTCACAGCATTTTTAAACTGGGAGCAAAAACTTTCAAAAAATTACAGATTAACTGCACTACCAGCTAAAATATGCAGTCAGTGGACACAGGCCCTTAAATTTGGTCGGAAATAGGAAGGATCAAGATGTTAATGAGAGAAAATTTCGAAGAGTTGCCATCAATTGTCAGCCTCCTACCTGATTATTATGACCTGGTTGTGTTTGGCATCCATCATTTTGGAATAAGCAGCATTTGCTATGGCAAACAAATGCCTGAAAGAGAAAAAATTGTTTAAACTTCCTGTTGTGTTTTTTTTCTCATTCCCAAAACTATATATATATTTTTTTTTTTTTTACTTACGGAGGGTTTTCTCCCAGAGCACGACCCTTGTACAGCAGCACCATGTCTGTCCCGTAGATGTTGTACATCTTGTAGGGGTTCACAGACACCAGAATGCTACCGATATAGGTCTGAAATACACAATGAGAAGATGAAGCATGTTATATCAATCAATTAGCCTTTTCTTAAAGATCTTGGAGAAATCAGTTAGGGAGACTCTCTTTTACAATGATGCCAAGAGTACATGTAAAAGTGACAAACAACATGAGTTAAGAGGTGTTGAAACAATAAAAACAACAAAATAAATAAACTTAAACTAATTAAAAGTCTGGAATAACTACAGTGATTTGCAAGGAATTGAAATCAAACAAAAAAGTTTCATTCTGGTAACAGACAGTGAACAATATTACGGTATAAGAGTGATGTTTGGATACTTACATAAATAAGCTCCCTGTCAAATCTCCTCCTCAGGTTCAGCAGAACAACTCCCTCATGCATTTCCCTGGACAAACGCACAATCCCAAAGACGCTTAAGAAAAACATGTACATGGGAATTTTCACCCTAAAGATCCTTGGAAGTGGTTTTGACTTACTCCAGCTGGGTCATATCTTCCACTCCATCTTCTTCTCGTTGTTCCCGGTAGCTCACTGTGGGCAGGCTTCTGATCGAGTACATCTACGACGAATACACACACAAACACTCAAAACAGAGGCCTTGATTCATGTTCATACCAATGGAAGAGCACACGCATCCCTGCTTGGCTTGCTAATCCTGTTATTTTGCATTAGTATGTTAGTTTTTCATGATATTCTCTTGATTTCAGCTGTTCAACAACTCCTCCTCTACACAAAACACAACACTCAGCAGAAGGTGTGGTGACTATGCGACAAATTGTGGAATAGTATGTTTGCTTCAAATGTCTACATCATGACAGCAAAGTGGATTAAAATGTAGAGGGGAGGAAGAACTTGAATGCATCGATGCAGTCAAATCTCAACAACAACAGTTGGAAATATTGTTGTACTTTGGTCCACCAAAAGAGCATCACATTCTACATTTATCATCTAATTATAATAAATTTAAGGTACCATACAGAACCCCTACATCAGCCATGACTCTAAGATTACATCATAGACATGAGAATTGAAAGTTGAATTAGGGACATTGGCTACAAGGTTTTTTTTGGTGAAAGTAATGTTTTTTAAAATGTGAAATTACCTTGTCAAACCACTGCCCCTTTGGTTCCCCATCCCTACTGAGATTCCACTCCCCTGGTACCTGTCCCCCTTGTCCCTCCCCCATCAGGCCGTGTGGTTCCAGCAGCTCCCCATCTCTATACATCGACCACTTGTTGAGATTCTGCACCGTGCCATGAGGCAGGACCCTTTCTGCACCCCAAACATCCATATCTTGCTGCAGTCCTTCAGCTCCAGGTCCTTGTGCCCAATGCTGTTGAGGTCCAGCTCCCTGGACCTGAGGTGATACGACAGCGTAAGAGGGGAGGCGGAAAGAGGCGCCTCTGAGTTGAGCGTTCTGGAGAGCCCCAGAGAGATTGAGCGAGCGTGGTTCTGGTGCACTTGGAGCACCTGGCCTCATCAGGTTACTATTAGGGAGACGGTACTTTGCATCACGAAGGTTTGGGTTTTTTGATAAAGCATTTGATAGGTCAAGTGTTCGGGCAGCTGGAGCAGGCTGAGGCCGGGTCATCAGAGTCCCATCTGGTAGACGATAGGAGGCTGAACGGAGGTTCTGGTTGCGAAGAGCATTAGAAAGGTCGAGGGAGCGGGACTCTGTGGTCTCAGCAGAACCTGGCTGCCTCAGTAGTGATGAGCTTGGGAGTTTGTAAGAGGCGCCACGGAGATTTGTGTTCAGCATGGCACCAGAAAGCAGAGGACCAGAGGGGGCAGCTTGGGGTTGATTTCGTGAAAACAATGACGATCCTTCTGGGAGCTGAAACTTTGCCTTGCGCAGGTTAGCATTCATCAGAGCGCTCGATAGACCTGGAGATGAAAGGGCACTCTCAGCAGCCTGTGTCTCCTCTTTCGGCTGTGACAGAAACGATCCATCTGGTAATCGGTAAGAAGCTTTACGAACGTTCCTGTTCAGAAGAGCAGAAGAGAGCATAGAAGGGGAAGCAGCAGCAGGCTCAGGCGCTGGTTCATTTCTTGAAACTAAAGTCCCATCTGGAAGCCTGTATGTGGCCTTACGGACATTCGGGTTCAACAATGCAGATGACAGCATAGGTGAGGAAGGGGAGGGTGCAGGTGCAGGTGAGGCCTCTGTTCTGGTTACAAGAGTGCCATCAGGTAAACGATATGTTGCTTGACGCAAACTAGAATTGAGCAAGGCAGAGGAAAGCATAGGTGATGAATGAGGTAACTGGTTTGAAGATGGTTCAGCTACTTCAGTTCTAGTGACCAGTGAACCATCAGGTAGTCGATAGGTGGCCTGACGTAGACTTGGGTTTTGGAGGGCATTAGAGAGCATTGAGGGGGATATCCTCCCACCGCCAGTGACACCAACTCCACCATCAGTGGCTACATGAGGCTCTACAGGGCCTCTGGACATTGCAAAAGTACCACTTGGGAGTCTTAACATTGACCCCTGGATTTGGGAGGTCTGCAATCCACCAGAGAGAAATGAGTTTCCTCTTATTGGTCCTTGTTGGGGGGCAGGAGACATAGGAGAAAGGTGTCCATGGAGGGGTGAAACAAATGAAGCATTGCGGAGCTGGGAGTTCAGCATAGCAGATGACAAGTGAGGGGTGGAGGGAACAGGAGGAGGGGCTAAGACTGTTGTATAGAGGTTGGCATTGCGTTGTAGAGGAGATGAGTAGGAGGCGTTACGCAGGCGGGAGTTTTGCATTAAAGCATTGGATAGTCCAGGAGCCGCATATGGGCCCAAACCCTGGATCATTTGCTCATCAGCTAACGGTGCCCCGAGCAAACTAGGAACAGGGGAAGGGCTTCTCTGTAAAGGTGTGGTGATGTTGGCATCCTGAATGTAAGGATTCTGGGGCAGCTGTCCTTGAAAAGAAGCGTCATATTGTGTTAGGGGGGAGGATGGCCTCTGTAAGGGTAAAGAGTAGGGGATGGAGGAAGGAAGATGAGGGGGGTAGGGAGCTCCTACAACTTGAGGGTTTGGTAAAGCATTTGTAAGCATTGGGGATGGACCTGGCTCCATCATTGTGTAGTCATACTGGCTGATACCCTGACCTGGTTGAAGCACTGCAGCCTGGTAAGATGTTGGCCCCAGACTCAGGGGACTCATCGCTCTGTTGGGCAAGGGGGATGGTGGGTGAGAAAATTGATGCATGGGAGAGCCTGAACGTGAAGGAAGAGGTGATCGGCGTTGCATTGGGGATGGGGGTCTACTTTGCAGCCTACGTACTGATGGCTGGGGAGACCGAGGGCCGCTCTGCTTTAAAGAAGGCTGTGGAGAGGCAGGGGGACCTGGGGGGGCTGCTCTGAACGACTGCCTGGATTGAAGTGAGGTTTGGTTTCTGGACATACGTACAAGAGGTTGCCCCCTCCCTATAGGTCTGTGAAAGCCTCCTTGGGGAGTTCCTATTCGCTGAGACTCCCTTAAACCTGTGGCCCGAGAGCCTGTCCTGGATAATATGGGTCTTCCAGCTACACCCCCTGGCTGTCCAGGAGGAGGGGCCGGGCCACTGTGGATGGATGATCTAAATGGGGCAACATGCTGAGTGACAGGGGTCCCATGTCGACTACGTCTCTGCATGTAAGGGTTGGCTGGGGAGGGTTTCACTGCCCCCATGGGAACATGACTTCGACCTCCAGGTAAACCTCTCAGCCTGCGTGTAGAGGACCGAGTCGGAAGAGGGCGACTGGACATGCGTGATGGGGAAGGTGAGGGTGGACGGCGAGGGGAGGTGGGGCGGAAGGCTTGGGGTGGGGAGTGAGGTCTCTCAGGTAGAGGGGGGCTGCCTCTGTGTGGAAACTGAAGGGGTGGTGAAGGTGAACTCCTCATCCTGGATGCTTGTTTTCTACCTTTGAGCATATGTGGTCTGGCAGACGGCAGAGGAACTGCATCTGGAGGAGGTTGCTGCCTGAAAGAGAGTCTTGGGGAGGGAGGTGGGCTTGCTCTCCTCCTCATGGATCCCTGAGGTGATGCCAAGGGGCTTGAAAGTGGGGAATGAGGTCTAGCAGTTGATGGACCCCTGCGCATTGTAAATCCTCCCTTCCCTCTGGGAGGCTGAGTTCTGACTGACTCACCTCTTCTGTTTGGTGGTGCAGAATAAGGTGGGCTGGGTGGTCTCTGCCTCTCAGGTAGAGGTGTTTGTCTTTGGCCTGCCATTGAGGTCCGGTGGCTGACCCCTCTCCTTTGTAAGCGAGGGGAGAAGTGGGGATCCACTTGCATGTCCATGTGATGTGACAAGGGACGGGGAAAATGAGGTGAAATTGGCCGAGCTGATGCTGGTCTCATTGACAGTGACGGGGATGGAAGGGGACTCATTCGCCGTACTGGTCTAGGTGAGGCCATAGGTGAGGCCAAAGGTGAGTGCAACTGTGTCTGCATCAGTGGAGGCATCTGTGGCTGTAAAGGTGGGAGCATTGGTGACACTTGCCCCATCTGGAACATTAGGGGATCTTGGAGATGGGGTGGTTGGTACATTTGAGGAGCCATTTGTAACGGTAGGGAAGATGGAGACATGTGACCGTGAAGAAGAGGAGCAGGAAGATGAGCAGGCTGAGGGAGATGGATGTGCTCCTGTTGAAGCATCATGGCAGCTGGAGGGGCGACTTGTCCAGGAGGAATCAAGGGTTGCTGTTGAGTCATTACATTAGGATGAAGTTGCTGTGCAGGAACTCCTGTGTAAAAGGGCTGCTCAAACGCCATATCTGGTATTATTTCCACATTGTTGAGAGCCACAGCTGGGGAGTGATGAGGCATCACTGGAGAGGAGGGATAAGAAGGCAAAGGAGGAGGAGGTGGCAGGGTTTCCACTTCTAGTCTGTCTTTTCCAAAGAGCTTAACCTGAGGCCTGGGGACCCTGAACTCAGGCTCAGAGAGAGGATAAGACAACTGCTCCGGTCCAAACAGCTGACTTGTCTCAGCCAGATCTGGCACAGCATTGGTGAAAATTGGTTGCTGGTAGGGGTTATAAATAGCAGCAGGATCAGCATATCCAAGCATTGGGTCATTATATAGGCCTGGGACAACATCATAGCCACCACTCATCATCCCATATGGGTCTGATATCCCAAAGGTATGACCCATGTTTTGGTTAAAGTAATCACCGTACAGTACAGGGTCATAGGGGTCATAGAAAGCATCTGAGGTAACACCATAATATCCATATGGCTCTGGTTCCAAAGCATACAGCACTCCATCTTCACCATAGTAGTACTCCAATCCTTCATTTTGGTAGAAATCTTCATACTCATCTTCGTAATAGTCATAGGGGTAACCATAGTAATCCACATCATCATAATAGTTCAGTTCATCATCATAATAGAAGTTTCCCTCATCGTCATAATAACCATATTCATCTTCCCACTCGTCATCGTCATAGTATTCAATTTCCTCTCCATAGGGGTCGTATGGGTCATAGGTGCCATTTTGTCTCTGGAAGCCTCTTGGTCTCGACCTTTCATGGTAATCTTCTTCATATCCATACTCGTCATCACCATAATCATAACCCTCGTTGTAATAAGCATGCCTCCCTCGAGTGTCTCTGCTTGCGAATGACAGATGCTTCCGCTGACGACCTCCTGCTCGTCCTCCCAGTCGACTTTGGCCTTTAGAAGACAGGAACCTCCCTGTCAACCAGTTAGACGCTGCTGCAATTCTCCCCAGCATCCAGCCTTTAGTCTTAAACGTGGGTCCTGATTTCTTTTTCCCAAACATGCCTTTGAATTTGCCTCCAAGTCCTTTAGCTTCTGCTGCCATTTTCCCTTTCCCACTCAAACCGGATAGATCAATTGTCCTTGCAGCTGGTTTGGTTTCTTTGGGAGGATTATCTTTTTTATTGAACATGCCAAAGCCAGACAAACCTGGCTTCTTATCAGGGGAACCCTTACCCCCAAAGCCAGCAAAAAGCTTGCTGTTGCCCAGAAGTGGTTTACCATCAGCAGGGGGTTTCTTTTTCTTGGAGAGTCGTAGGAAAAGACGAGATGTGCTTTTGAGGTTTCTCTTTGGTTTTGCTTTTTCTGCCGGCTGTTTAGAGGGAAAGCCAAAAGGAGAGGACTTCCCTGTGAGGCCTGTGAGAGCTTTAGATGCACCTTTGAGGTGAGACTTGGCATCTGCTGTCTTTGCTGCTTTGGCTGCAGCTGCATTCTTCTTCTGTCCCTCTGCAGCGAAACCCATCATGGCCTTGGACGCTCCTTTGATGTTGACGTCGTTCATCTTTTTCAGGTTCATCGCACCCATCCCTTTCTTCGTCTCAGGAGCTGCATTTTTAGGAGGTTTGAAACCTTTCATAGCCATCGCTTTGGATGCACCTTTGAGAGCTGCTTTCCCTTTCCCCTTGTCCTTTTTGCTTACGACCTCTTCCTCACTGGCTTCTTCTTCTTCTTCTTCTTCTGTCTGCATCTCTGCCTCTTCTTCCTCGGACCCCTCCTCTGACTCGCTGACAGGTTTCTTTCCTTTTCCCTTCTTCCCATCGTCTTTCCCTTTACCTTTAGCTGGTGGCTCCTCAGCTTTCTTTCCCCCTTTCTTGTCATCTTTTGCTCCCTTCTTATCCTCCTTTCCTCCTTTCTTTGGCTCCTCTGCTTTGCCTTTCTTGGCAGCTGGTTTTGAGTCACCCTTTTTAGGTGGCATGATGTCTCCTTCCTCAAATCATCAGAGACAAGGTGAAGAAAAACAAGTTCCTAAACGTGTCTACCCTGGGAAGTACTCTTGAGAAAAGGAGCAGCAACATTCACGTCTTCTCTCCTTTTTCCTCCATCTGATCTGTCTCTGTGACACCCCAGAAACACAAACTGTGGCACACTCTGTCCCAAGTAAGTTGTTCTATAATGCACACTGAGACAAGCAGAAACCACAGTCCTTGCAAATACGATCTAGTAACGGAGTAAGAATCTCTGCCATCAGTGCTCACTCGCATTACAGAACATCTTCAAGCCGCTGCTAAAGCGCTGATGTCTCTGTGTGAGTAAAACGACAAAGACACTTGTTTAGGAGGTTTAGACTTAGAAAAGGAAGATGCCTCCTGAAGTCACAACATGACACATAAGAAAAATGAATGGTACTGGTTGAAGTCTCTCTCATTTTTACCTACTCACTGTCCTTGGATGAGAGAGTTTGCCACAGAAGTTTGTCCTCCACTGCAAAAATAATCATAACTTCCCGGGTTTGTTCCGCTTGATAAACGACTTCACAGGGGCAAACAATAAATAAAGGACCCTGTTTTCTCGATGACAGCATCGGTGTAGTCCTTTGTGTGTCTCCTTTTGTTAGTGCGTCCTTTGAGTCCGGCAGTGAACCCTCATCTTGGCCTCCACACCAACTTTGGCAGGTCCCCCCCCCCAATGAGGAGAACCGACGTGTGCATGTGAGTCTCGGCCTTCAGGGATGTCCTCCTCTTTGTCTGAGAGTAAAGGTGTATGCGTGCTGGGTTGTATCCTCCCACATCCACGTCAGCTTGCCTTTATGACCTCCTGCAACCTTTTGCATCTCTCTGGCCAGCGCGTCTCCATCCATCATCCATCCTGTTACCTGGACATGAATCCTCTTGATATCCAAATTGCTCCCTCGCACACACATGAGTGTCTGCACTGTTGGCCTTTTTTTTCTGAAAGTGACTGTATTCCTAGTTTTAGCTGCAAAGGGCACCTTAGTGTACTGGCTGTAGTGCCTCAGGGTAACCCTATCTGCAGGCTCGCTCCCGTATGAATAATGCAGGTTGGCTGAGCTGTTGCTAAACTGTGTCTGAGAGGCAAAGCCATGCAGAGCCAAAACACAGCAGCAGTTGCAGCATTGACCACAGATGAGAGTGACGTGTGTCAAAATTTCCATTGGTGGTGTATTCACAATCGATCAGCAAGTGCCAAAATCAAGCATGGGTAACACTTAACATCACTATTTTACACAAACAAATGACTCTCTGGTGAGGGTTTCTATTCTGACTTATTGAAGCCACACACTCACAGCAAATTTTGTCCTACTTAAGTTGCCATTGACATCATTAACAAGTTGTAAAAATACAACATTAGATCCTGATTCAGAGCACAAAAAATGATATAACTGTTTAATTCTTGTACTCTTCTTCAGCTTCCTGCCTGTTCCATCACCATCATGATTAATTTCCTCATAAATGTTGTTGATAAATCTTTCAAATATTCTGTAATTCACCACCGAGGCTCAAATAACGGTTTTGTATGTTCACCCTGTCAGTAAACATGTTAAATATGACACTGGATTACATGCGTGGTGACATTACATAACTGGCTGATGCACCGTCACTGCTGATGCTCCCGATGATGATGATGGTCTGATGTTAATTCATTGATGACGGGGCTGATATTCCAGGAGGTCATCTTAGTGGCAATTATGAATGTTTAATGATTGCCCTGTGTCCTGCCTACGCAGCATGGATAAAACATTAATCGCAAGCCGCTCTAAATATATCACAAAGGGTCAACCCCGCCCTGGCCAGCTGAGCCACCGATTCATTATAGATAGGAGTTAGTGTCAGGGGTTAACAGTCAGACACCACGGGGATGACAGAGGATGAAGAGCAAAGCTTAATAAGCTTGGTTTAAAGGCTGCACGAATGGTGATCTGATTATTTGGATCGATACAGAGATCAGGATTAACAATCAGGATTATTATTTGAACTGTCCATTCTTTCTTTTGAAAACATAAATATCCTGCCCATACCGGTTCTGAGTATTTAAATATCAAATATGTCATCAAAGCCTTACTTTAATGTGGATTTCTCTATTTTAATGATTTTACATTAACCCTGTGGTGCATAGTGGTGACAACAGTGGATACCTGTTTAAAAATTATTTACTCCTAAACTCAATGATTCATGTGGTGGAAATTCATATGAGTCTGTGTCAAGATATTTTTATTCTTCTTAGGGCCTGAAAAAATGTTTTCAATTCTTTTTCCAAATATGTATATATATATATATATCTTTAAAAAAAAGTTGTAGACAAACATTTGAGGGTAAAACAGCGTAATAACTATGATTGATTTAGTGTTAAAATGGATGAGAGAGAGTTAAAATGTTTTACAAAGCATTAAAAAAATATTATTCATGAAATTATTAAAAAAAAAAAAAAAGAAGTCATATATACATTAAGTTCACACTGTTTTAAGTTGAATGGAAAACTTTTTTTTTCATGCTTTAAGACAAATAAAAACACTTGAGGGAAAAATCCTGACACTGACTTTAATAATTCATGCATCAGAGGGTTAAACAGGATTTTTACTTGAGGGATTTTCCACAAACATGCACCAATTGCTACCCATCACTCAGACATTAGACCTCTTTAAAATGGAAAGATTTAGCTTTATAGCTTTGAATTTGCAGCTTTGTTTTGTCCTTTTTGTATGGCAATAGCTGTTACTATAAAGCAATTTTCCCAATGGGATCAATAAAGTATTTCTGATTCTGATATTTGTTCCTTTGCTTTAGTAATGAACGTTTTAAATTGCAAAGAGACTTTAAGGACACCCTGCATACATTTACAAGACGTTATTAAATTTCATCCACCTCTGGGCTTAATTCTGCCTGCTAGTGTGAGAGGGGCTAACAGTCTTGACCTGAGATAAGATCGGGGCTGAAATCTGTATCCTCGAGGGCAGAGACCATGACAAAACTCTAAAATGTCAGCATGCTGCGGCACAATAACAACAACAGCAGCATCTGTCGGTGTCAGCTAACTGCAGACTGAGATAAGAGGAGAGAGACGGGGAGAGAGGTTCAAAAGTTCCTTCGTCCTCATCTCACACACACACACACACACATACACACACACACACACACAAAAGGTTGTTGTTCACCGCACATGCAAGAAGAAACACAAAGAAATCTATTCGATATGTGTGATATCTATCTGCTGTCTGGCTGATGTGGTCTGCTGACTGAGTGAAGTGGTAATGAATAGAGTGCAGCTGACAGAGATGAAGGAGGTGGAGAAAGAGGAGAGGAGAGGAGAGGCAGCTCTGCAAAGAGGAGGAGGAAAAGGAGATGAAGATGAAGGAGCATGGGCAAACTGCTAGAAAAATTACTGCAGATCATGATAAAAAGGATGAAAAGATGAGAAACAAGAAGGCTGGCTTTTAAACAGAGTTGCTGACTACATGTGAAAGAGGGTAAAAAAGGAAGGAAGCGAAAATGAAGGCCTGAGAGAGAGTGATAGAAGAAGAGTCTCTTCATCTGACGGGCCAGTGAATGACAACAAGCTTTCAGCAAACGCACTCAGCGACACACAGCTAATAAAGGAGATCACCTGAGCATAGCAGCACCAACAGTGCCAACAGCGCCTCATTTAATGCCTGTGACACACACACACTAACACACATTCACACACATTCACACACATGCAGGTAGCTCTAATGAAGATTGCATGCAAACACCAGCTGCAGGATTACCTCTGAATCATCAGGAAAGAGGATCAAAGTTACTAACACACCTGCATACTTCAACTGTGCATAAGTACACACACTTCACTGTTAGAAGCATGCAACCTTCTGCACCGGCTGTTGAGATATTTCAGTCTGAATCATTAAATTTAACCACCACCCATTGCAATTAGCAGGCCCTGATTGCTCTAATAATCATATAATCTACTCAGGATGGATACTACACTGAGAAGAATCAGAGTCTGAATAATAAATGGAAAATATGAGGAGGAAATGACGAGAGGAGTCAGAGTGACTGACAGGAAGAGAGAGCGTCTTTTCAGACAGAGAAGGTGATACAGGAGGATGAGGAGTCTGGACTCAGGTTTCCTGTAAGCCTTTAAGCCCCATTCAGGTTTTAACCTTCGCTGCCAGATTACTCCGCACCTCAACAATAGAGAGACGCCAGAGGCAACAAACACGTCGAGGATCAAACAGCAACACTCAGCTGAACAGGCCAGCTATGAATAGATGTGAAAACAAGATGCTAACACTGACCTGACAGTGTTTTTAATGAAGGACTTTGGATTTCTGCTTTTAAATGTTGTCAGACAACAAATACAGAGAGAAATCTTTGAGGTTGTTGTATTTTTTTTCTCAACATTATCTTTACCACACATTTCAAGGGGAAGGTTAAAGAGACAGTGTGAAGACGGTTGTTATGTGCCCTCTGTGGGTGAAAAAGGGAACTTTTTACTGCTGAAGAAATTTAAACAGTAAGATCTGGAGTGTGAGAGTTAAAAAAGAGGCTGCTTCAACATCCATGATAGTTTAAAGCTGTGATTATCAAATGCGGTACACTTGAGTATTGCAGGGGGTATGTGACAAATGTAAAAAGAAAAAAAACAGTAGGATCACATCTAATGAGAAAAATAATGAGATTAGAAACAGCTTAATCCAATATTCTTTTTTTCTATTTTTTTTTCAACAGTCAGACCAATATTCCATATCAATATAAAAACAAGTCATCTCTGAGAAAAAGCAATGGATGGGAGATTGAAACAAAACTATTCAATTTAGGGAAATGAGGTGGATTAAGTGGAATGATTTCATTTTTGTAGCTGTGAAATGTTTTGATGCCTCTTGTAGAGTTAATGATGTAGTCTGTTAATATTACTTTTTTAATTTTTTCTATATATTTTAGAAACAGTTTGTCTTGGTTTCTTTATATGTTTTGTATTTTCAGTTAAATTTAAGCTTTAAGTTGTATCTAGACATATGCCTTGCACTGTTGTTAATGCACTTTTCTGTATGCCTTTAATTTGACCCACCGGTGACAAATTAAGTTTTTTGATTTGAATTGAACTGGATAACTTGCAGGGTTGGTTGTACATGGGAAGACGTAAGACAAGGAGATGAAATGCCCTAAAAAAGGTGTTTTAACTCTTGTAAGTGTCATACATCTCAATACTTTTTAGACCAAAATAAATCAGCGTGCTCCTTAGGCCATCAAAGGTACTTCCTCAAACTTTGATTATTTCTGACATTAATGCTCCACAATAGTGTTTTACTTGTGTCATCTTACATTTTTTGCTCATACAAGGGAGTTATTCAGCTGAAATTCACTTGGAAAGCCCAAAAAGTCTGAGAACCCTTGATTCAAAGCATCCGATTTAACAGCAGATGAGACAAGAAAGAGAGACAAAGAGTCAGAGAAGTGGCTCCACACTGACATGTAAATACAGTAAATAAAATTATGATGCAGCTTACCTTATCTGTGCTCTAGTTTATTTGTAAATTATCCCTAAATTTCATGAAATCTCAGACGAACCCTCTTGCTTTCTGACTCGTGTGCCTCTTCTTAACCCTCTATCAGTGTTTTATAGCCCACTCTGTCCACAAACACGCACACAAAGAGCCCTTTCCTTGAATTACACAGCCCGTCCACAGACACAAAGGGTCTTTGGTGGTAAACACAGCGTCTGTTGCTTCAGTGAAGCTTCAGTGGTTACCTTCAGTGATCACTTCTACAGTTTGAAGTGAGAGTGAAAGCACACCTGGATTAAGACTTCTCTTTACATCAGCTCATGCGTAAGTGGTGCAGTGGGTTCGATTTCTCAGTAAACAAACATATGCTCCACTTAACTTCTGTGTCAGTGTGTGTAAGTGTGTGTGCGTTCTGGTCCCCTCTAAACCTGGGAAAACAATCCCTTTGTGCCTTAATGGCAGGATTAAACTAACAACACATTATGCTATCATCCTCCCACACTGGCATTAAACGTCAGAGCCTGAAGAGTGATTTCTTTTACCAGCCCAGTGGGTTAAAATAGGTTATGTGTGTTTGTTTGGGAGCCTTATCGAACCTTTTCAAAAGCAAATCTCTTGCACATCATGTGGGTAGTGTCCTACTTTTTAATGAGGACATCTTTAGTCCAATATTTTAATAAATGAAATTATTAATTCTACAAACTAACGCATGAATTTCCTATTTGGAAACTCTACATAGATTTACATTCATTTTCATACCCACTCCCATAATTCCAGGTTGTTGCATCTAGATGATGTGACCATTTGTATCCAAACTTGAACATCTGATGTCACATTTTGTGGTACAGAGCCACAGTATTTTGGTGTCCTTGAAATTCCCTAAATGTTACACATTAATGTCTAACTTCTTAGAGTTTTACAGTCTAATCAAAGCATCCTGTTTCTTGATAAGCTGTAATTTAAGTTGTTTACTGACTTTATGAACAAATAACAGACAGGTCAGTGTTTCTACATCGAGTCCACCTCTTAATCTGATCCACAAACATTGGAGCACAAGCAATAAAGATAATAAATATTTGTGTAGGGCCTAAAGATGAGGCTGTAATGGTACACCACAGTCTATTTGGCTTTAATCTATGTAAAACAATACACACAGACTTTCACTCACTCACTCAAAAGCATAACATATTTTTTCTTTGTTCACATAATGTATGTTTGCTTATGGAAGATGCTCAAAGCTCCATATAGCTTCTTTGTGTAAAAGCTGTACACTGACTTTTACACGTGAATGTTATGTCTGTGGAGCTCTGAAGTTTGTTTTGGTGTTTATTTTCACGTACTTACAGATCTCTCAGCTCGCATGCAATGAGCAGACTGTAGCAGAAGAGGGCAGAAGAGACACAATAATGAGGGATGTGTTAAAGCTCAGCTCAGAGGCGTTTGTTGTGGAGGCCTCCAGTGAACGCCAGGTACTTAAAACTGCAAATAATGTAAAGTCTGGTCTCAATGCAGGTGTCTCTGGAAGATCTAAACATCTATATCTATATTTGCTAAAATTAGAACCATCTCTCTTCAGGCCAAACAGGAGATGAACTGACATAAGATCTGTGTGAATGCCTCTAGATTCTGTCCTTTTTAATGTGAAATTTTAAGCAAGAAGCAGATTTTCACCCCCATCATAAAAATTGTCCTGTAATCATTAAAACCAGCAGCTCTCAGGTTTACGTTAGTTGACCATAGTATGCTTCAGTTAACAATCATGGACACTGAGCTGTTACTCAAAGTCATGTGACCTCATGTTATCTGCAATCAGGAAAACCGCACACAGGTTCATTTGAAACCATCCAACAGCCGGTGTTTTTTTCTAAGGAAACTCAAAGGAGAAACATGAGGAGGTGAAAGGGAATAATTAAAGATGGGCGTGAGTTTCTGTTTTTCTTTGGACAACGACTGTGAAGACAGACATGGTAGGAGCTTGAAGTTTGTGATGCAAAAAATACTCCTCAAACTACTCCTTTATCTTGTGTTAGCTTCCCTCTAATGTTACTGAAATAGAGATATAAAGATTTTTCTTAGAATGGTCCACTTGCAAGTTTTTTCTGGACTAACTTATTTGTCAGATTTGAGATGACTGAAGATGTAAAGACAGAAGTAATAAAAAAAAACATCTCATATCTCACTGACACAAATGTATATTTAATTATTATGATTCAAATAGAAAAAGGAAAATTTAGTTGGCATGTTACCGCTCAGCTTGGTTTGATTGTTTGACTCATGTATACTCTATTATTGTGAAATCCTGACTGGCTGAAAGTTTGTCATATGGAAGTGAAAAGTGCGCTGACTTTAAAAGTTATTATGATGAATGACTTTATTTTTTGCGGGGTTTTTTTTATTTTTTCATTTGGAGCCAAATGATCTTTGTTTTTGTCTCTGGGTTGTTATTTATAACTTCTGTTAATGAGAAAAAAACCTTCACTGCCTACAGAGAATCTGCATCTTGGCAGTAGGAGACAGTTTATAGCTCATTAACTAAACTCAGAGGAATCATTAAATGTAAATTCTTCTTGTAAAAGGGCCACAATTAAACACCCAGTGCTTGCTCATGTGCAGAGGTACAACACACACAAACACACTTAGCCACGCCATATGGAGCCAGGCAGCATCAAGTGTCATGCCTGTTCCACACAATGCACACACACACACACACACACACACAAACACACACACACACACAATAGAGGAGCATACCTTTGTTACGTCTCTCTCTCTACAGTTTCACCCCTCCTTCATTCCTCTCCTCTTCAGGTTATTCCAAAGCAGAATCTCTCCATCCACAGGTTCCTCTGAGTCGACATCTTTAAGTCATCTTTTGGTCCAGTCGTGTCACAGTTCTCTTCTCTCTCTCTCTCTTTCTCTCTTTCTCTTTGGCGTGAAGCCTCCCACTCCGTCCCCCTCTCCTACACTGAAGAGATGCTTGTGAATATTTAATGTAGCTATTGTGCTTGTGTGTGTGTGCGAAAGAATGGGGAGCATTGGCTGGGAGTCCGTACTTTCTGCTCAGCCTGTTTTAGGCCATTGGAGATAGCAAGAAGCAGCTGTGTGGCAGGGATGGAGCCAGGGGGGAGGAGTCAGAGGTGAGTGACCCTCACCTGCTCTGAGAGTGGGGATGCTCACCTGAGGGGCAAACATTTACACAATTACACTTTATACAAACTTTATCCAGTCATACTCCTACTTAAAAACTTCCTCTCAGGGGTTTATGTTTACAGTCATGGAGGAAAGTATTGGCACCCCTGGATTTTTCCAGAAAATACACCACTCCTCCCAGAAATTGTTGCAATTACAAATATTTTTGGTACAAATGTGGTTATTTCTGTTCTTTGATGTGCATTGGAAACCACAAAAAATGAAGGAAAAAAGCTAAAAGTGAAACAATTTTACCCAAAACACAAAATGTTTTCAACATTTTTGCATTTTAAGTCCTCAGACACTCCTCAGCTCTTCTTTCTCTTCTCCATTCTTGGTGTGACACACAAAAGTTGAGTCAACTTTTATACACTCTAACTGGCGTCAGGTGTGAGTTCTATATTATCAGCACCTGTTATTTGCCACAGCTGAGTTCAAACAAGCACCACCTGCTTGAAATTAAATGATTTACCCACAATTCTAAAATGGTGCCAATAATTTTGTCTGGCCCAATTTTAGTTTTGTGTAAAATTGTGTCAATTTTAGCTTTTTTCTTCTGTTTTGGGGGGTTTTTCCCATGCACATCAAGAAAACAAACACATTTATACCAAAAACATTTGTTATTGCAACAATTTCTGGGAGAAATAGTGTATTTTCTGGAAAAATTCCAGGGATGCCAATACTTTTGTCCATGACTGTACCTAACTAAGCTTCTTTTCTATGCCTAGAATGCAATGACAATGCTGAAATAATATATTGTGTTATTAATGTGGCTGCATGAGAATAAAATATTCATACTGATCAAGTGTTAATTTCAACACTACACTAAAATGTGTGCACAATTATGACATTGCAGCTCGGTGTCAATATTCGGGCTTAATAAGGTCCGGCATAATAATCCGGTATATAATACAATATAATTATAATAACGTTATCTGGTTATTATATTTATATATTTATTTTTGTATTTATTTCCACTTTTTTTTTGCAATTTTTGTATCCATTTTTAGAATTATTTTATTTTATTATTTTATTTATTTTTTGGATTTTAATTTTGAATTATATTTTTTACATTGGTTTTTATTTCCACTTTCATTTATTTTCAATTTTGGCAGTTTTGGTCCTCCATAGTCCAGAGGACACTCCAGGCTTACAGTCAAGTCATGTGACTCATCCCCCCGCTGACGAGCAGAGTAAACAATCATGCATTCACCAAAAACCATCAGAAAAAGAAACACAGGTCCAGCCAACATTTAAGGGTTTTATTTTTCCTCTCGTCATTCTCACAATCAACGTTAATCAAAAATAAAACACACATTTTTTTTGTCCCCAAGCATCTCAAATGTCGTCTTCCAAGTGTTTTGTGGCATTCATGTACAAAATAAAAACAGATGTTATTTATTGTCATTGCTATGTTTCTACTGCTCAGTTGATTTCATTTCTTCTTCTTTCTCTGTTTTTGTCCCCGTGTTCAGTCAGAAGCTTCTTTTTACTTCTTTACAATCTGGATGACGTCCTCGTGCTCCATGATGTGTGTGAGGCCGACCCTCTGAGGACTGTACTTGGTACTGGTTCCCTGGAGGACGATAGACAACACGGCTCTGATTTATTTCAAAACTCCGTCATTTTGATTCTCAGCTGCAAAATTGAGACATATAAACCTCTGTTTATGTGATGTTTGCTGAGATAAATTCCTCCTGCAGCATGAAAAACAACTCAGACTGCAAACCTTTGTAGCATCACCACGTCTACTAGTGAATTACTTTGAAAGAGTAGAAAGAGAAAGTCTCTGTTTCTAACGAAGCTCATTCATGACGGGATTTTCTATTCTCTGGTAGAGTTCGATCTGAAGTTTGAACTTACCCAAACAAGGGCATATTTGAACTGGCTGGCTAAGGTTCTGTGGATTCGATGGCACTGTGGGAAGAAAATAAAATAATCTGAATTTTCTGCACAGCATGGATTCTGTAGGTTTAATCAGTGTCATGAAGATTCATGTGTGCTTTCCTCACCACATGTTCTACAGACGCTCCTCTTCTCATAATGATGGCATCATTAAAGTCCGGTCGCTCTGAAGAAGGCAAAGAATTATCAACTCACTTTGATGTGATGAGATTGTTTTTATGTTAAAGCCTGATGGAAAAAGTGACCATACCTCCTCTTTTCTTTGTATAAATACAAATCAAGGCCAGGTATTCCCACAACATCTCAAGGAGGTAATCCAGGTTCAGCTTCATGCCACAGCTGAAATGAAAACACGGACAGATGGAGGAGGAAGCTGTTATCTTAACAAAGAGCTGTCGGCCAAGATTGCTGTTCTCACACACAAGAGCTCAAATCTCTCACCTGATGACAACACTGTTTGGTCTGTGAGCCAGGCGGTCCACCTCCTCAATGGAGATTTGATCCACCTTATTGTACACCTGTTAACACAAATACAAATGAAAATAAAACAAAAGCTGTAGAGGTTCTTGAAAACCTTTTACCTCTAAACAAAGTGATTGAAATGTTCTTTTCTAGCCTCAACAAAGAAGATAACAAGCTCGAACTTACATATAAACAAGGCATGTAGACTCTGTTCCCAACGATGACATCGATAAACTCGTCTGGTGTGCTGTCCTCTCTGAAGAGCACCTCTGCGTTAAAGATTTCTGGGGACAGTGAGTTAAAGGAGCCAGCCAAAATACTTACAAGAATAAAATAACGCTTGAAGCGATATGAGGCAAGGATACTGTATTCATGGAGAATGAGCTGGACGAGTTTCTCTGAGCAGTGGGTGAGAGGGACTGTAGAGTTGTAGGAGAGGCCACCACCTTTCTTTGGCTGCAGGGAGAGAGAGAGAGAGAGAGAGAGAGAGAGAGAGAGAGACAGAGACAGAGCATGTTTGACAAATTCAGTAAAAAAAAACCCTGAGTGACATAAGATCAAACGCAAGAAATCTCCAAACCTTATAAAACAGAAAACACACCTTGAAATAAATATTTGGTTTTTTCCTGTTGAGTCTGATGCCCACTGACTCCAACTCCTTTTCTAGAAGCTCCCTAAAATAAAGAGTTAAAGACACAAGTTAAGAGTATAAAATCACCCGCACACACAGAAGAGTCCCCAAAAAAACGTGATTTCACAAACCTCTGAACATCCCCCTTGGTGGCATCCAACATCATGATGACGACGTCTGCTGTACGGGCCACAGCGATGACCTGACGACCTCTACCCTTACCTGGAACGGTCAAAGAGAGTTTCACGTTGAACTTCGATGTTTTACTTCAAAAAACTTGTGCTATAACACCCCAATTACAAATTACGACTATGCAAAGGCTTGACTCCTCACGCACCTTGAGCAGCACCCTCGATGATTCCGGGCAAATCTAATAACTGGATGTTGGCACCTTTATACTAAAGATCAACAAATGACAGTTTGAGTGACACATAATATTACAAGTGCACATGATCATGTCTGCACTGCTGTAAATGTGATAGTGAATGTGATACCTCTATGACACCAGGTATGCAGGTGAGGGTGGTGAACTCGTAGGAAGCAGCTTCACTGGCTGTTGATGTCATCAAACTAAGGAAGGTGGACTGTGGGGAAAAGAGAGACTGAATCAAGAAAAGGTCATGTAGCTCTTTTGATTGTTTCCTATGGTTAAGGTTACACTTATCAAAACAGCTGAGTGATTCAGAGAAGTGTTGCTTGAAGTGTGACTGAATATCAGCAGGTCTGCTTATAATTATTCAGTATTAGGTGGTTTTGGAAAGTGTTTAGTATATATGTGTGTGTGTGTGTTCCTTGACATACCTTACCCACGGAGGGAAAACCGATAAGAGCAACACGAGCATCTCCTGATTTCATGACATCAAAGCCTTCTCCTTTGGCTCCAGCTGATTTGGGCTCCAGGAGCTGAGCTCTGTATTTGGCTAACTTTGCTTTCAGCAAACCCAGATGGTACTCAGTGGCTGGAGGAACAAATAACACACTATTTTAGAAGGAAAAATACTGAGAGACTCAAAGTTGAGTGAAACAAACGTGGGGGTCTAATGAATCTGAATAGAAGCTTAAAGAGTGAAACACCAGTTTAAGGTTAGATTTAACTTCATAATGATGTTAAAGAAATAAATTGAAAGCAGGTTAATTCTCGAAAATGTAGAATTTACTTGCACCAGTAACTGACATAAATGTACAGGCATAAATTGTCTTGTTTCTTCTTGAATCACAGAGTAAGAGGAAGCTGATGTCACACGTAAACAGCTGCACATAAGTTTAACATGAAGCTAACACTTAGCTCCGCTGCTGTTTCCTCTTTACCTTTGTTTTTCTGCGTCCGAGCGATTTCTTTCTCTATTTCCGCGATTTTCTCTAAAATCCCCATGGTGGAAGAAGAAGTTGGCTACAGCTACACTGTCAAAAAGAGTAAATAAAACTAGACACGTGTCTCAGTGAGGTTGATAGCACTGACAGTTAGCAGCAGCCTGCTCCCACTTCTTCTACGTGGGTTCACGGCCGCCGGTATTCAGCCTGATGTATTACCGCCACCCTCCGGTCTGAGCTGGTACTGCAGCCTGAATATACTGCATCTCTACATACATGACAGTCATTCCACTGCAGTGACTGTTGAATTCCAACACAAGCACACCTGTTTCTACCTGTTTCTACCTCTGCATTAGAAGGCACTGATGAGGTGATCACCTGAGCCAAATCTTATTTAATGAGGAAATGTATAAAAACCATTGCTGAGGTCATCACTCTCCTCTGTCAAAGACTGGTGGAGAACACAGCAAGATGCATGAGAGATGTTACTGCAAATCAGGGTTATTCTACCAAATATTGATTTCTGACTACTTCCTAAGTTAAAGATTAGTAATATGTTGTTTAAAACTGAATATGAACTTGTTTTTTTTTTTTTTTTTTTTTTTTTTTTTTTTTTTTTTTTGCATTATTTGAAGTCTGAAAACAGTGGGATTTTTTTGGTGTTCTTACCATTTTTAATTTTCTGCAAGTAAATGCTCTAAATGACAGAATTTGGAATTTGGGAGTAATGTTGTCAGTGGTTTATATAGTGAAACAAAAAATGTTCATTTTACTCAAACAAATACCTATAAATAGCAAAATCAGAGAAACTGAAACATTTGAAGTGGTCTCTTAATTTTTTCAAGGGCTGTATTTTTTTTTAAAAGTGTTTCTGTCCAAGGAATAACAATAAACAAATAAATAAATAAATAACATCTTGTCAAATTCATGATATTAACAGTCTTTATTGCTGTATTGCTCATTTAATGCTCAATTTACCACCTTGTCCTAATTTATGGCTTATTTTTTTTATCCTTTTCTCTTATATTCAAATGTTGAACTAGTGTGATGAGCAACAGTAACGCTTAATTTCCCTCTGGGATTTAAAGAATTTCTTCTCGACTACCACATGTCTCATAATAATGTTGAATATGCTATTTAACCCCTTAAACTTCCCCCCAAAAATGCCAAAATAAAAAAAAATTAAAAAATCTGTAAAAGGCATACCCAAATTGAAATTGGCTGCTGTTCTTGAACCCTATGAAGAAAATACAAAAGGTCTCTGTGAATGTAAAACTCTGAACTTTTAACCAGCAAAACTACTTATACAAGTAAGAAAACACAAAAAGTGGGGGGTGTCAATGAAATGGACAACAATTTTTACTCTTTAGTGACTTGATTTGAAACACCTTGCAGAATCTATAGCGCTCTATATTGACATGAAAGTCTAACTGCCTTCAACTTGACTTAAAAATTCAAATAATTATGTTCAATGAAATAAATACACGAGACTTAAAGAGCTAGACATGTTTTAATTGACAAAGCATTATTACAGCCTTCAAACTTTTGCATAGTTTATACATTGTCACTAACATTGCAATGGTGCTTCTGGATAAATAAGCTCAAAATATGTTTCTACATGTTATAAAACATTTCCTTTACAGTAAAACACAAGAATCCAGCATATAGTTTATAAAGTGCTAAATGCGTTCACACAGCGAGTCTCTTCTCTAAAACTAAGACTTTAGACATCCTACGCGTTTCACTGTTTAAACTGGATAATACTGAGCTAAATTAACACCATGTTTGTGTTTGTGGCAGCCAGTTTACACTATAAGAACTATGAAAACAAACTTCTTCTACTTTTCTACCACCAGTGCAGTTAAAACTGTTTGGACCTGAAGACCAGCCTTGATCAAAAATGGTGTTTTTTTAAAATATAAAGTGCATTGTGATTTTACTGGTACAATCTGTTCTACATGAGCTTTTGAGGAATGTGAAACTTCTGTTTGTGGTTTTGGTGTTGGCAGAAAGGCTCTGAAGACAGGAACAAGTCAGCTCAGGACACATATTTTCTCATTCAACTAAAGGTGTGTAAAAAAATAAGAAGATATTAAAAACAGTTCTTTATACCCTGTGGCACATTGCTACACCTGTATTTCATTCTATGCTAACATCTCAGAGGTTTTTGTGCTTGCTAATGAGAGTTAATCTTACCCTATAATATGTTTCTCTTTTAAAACTAGGTTTGATGTTTAACTCGTTTTCTTATTCTAACAATGACAAAAATGACATTTTTTCCAGATAAAGTCATAATTTCTGTTGTTTCCATTTGGCTGAGATAAAATCTTTTCGTTTAATAAAAAATGGCAGGACCCCCTGGAGCCACTGAGAGACGAAAAAGGCTAATTCCTCAAGTGTTGAGATCTCATAACACTTCTATAATCTCCTCTCTGGTTCGTTAAGTCCCAGCCAGTCATCAAAGAGGCCGAGGCTGATGCAGACCTGCTGTTTCTGGGCTCAGAGCAGGACTGTGTGTTGCTTTCAGGGGACTCCAGTTCCCCAAAGAAGCCTGGACGGCCTTTCGATGAGCCAGTCGGTGTGTGATGGAGAATCCAGCGTTTCCCTCCAGCTGAGACAAAACCACGAGCACCTGTCTGAAAGAGATAAAGCCTCGTTCAAGTATAAATCAGGCTGCATTGTTGTGCTTGCTTGTAATAATCTTTGAAAGGGCGAGCCCAAAAATAAATACATGAAATGAGAATTGTGGAGGATGTTTTGGAAGATTTATGATGATGATGGTGCTGTGAGTAAACCTGTGAAGAGGGGGGATGCTGTCGATGGCTTTGAGGCTGCCGCGCGTCGACACCACGTTAAAGCTGTCGCTGCAGTCGCAGGAAACGTGGAGGTGATGTCTGGGGTGTCTGTTTTCCACCATAACAATAAGCCCCGCCCATCCGTGAGTCAGGTAGTAACACGTCATCCCCTCTCGGCCCTGACAACGAGCAATGGAAGAAGTGTTCAGATCCAAAGAGTGTTTCTGATTTTACAAAGTAATATAAGGATGTAGCCGTACCTCGTGTCGTTCCCCTTTGGTTTCAGTCAGCTGGATGATGGCGTCAGCGATGGTGGTGTTAGACGCTGTGATCTGCTCCACCATCACCAGTCTGGAGCTGTAGACGGCCAGCATGAAACCGGGCTCCTCTGATTTACTGCTGCTGCTGCTCGCTGAAAACACAAACAGTGTGATGCAAATTCATTTTAGCTCCGGGCCTGCAAATCAAACACTGATCTAATTCTCATTAAGGATCCTAACTGAGTCACAAAGGTGGAAAATTTCCCCTGTGTTATCTGATTTTGTGACTGTCTGCACATGCCAAGATCACTTAATGTTTACTTTATTTATTTATTTAACCAGGTGAAAGCTTATTTATTTACTAACCTCTACAGTAGACAAAAACAACTCAAACATTCATACAATAAATAGAGCAGAAAAACTGACTTTCAGCAAGATTAACCCTCTGATGTATGAATTATGAAAGTCAATGTCAGGATTTTTCCCTTGAGTGTTTTTATTTGTCTTAAGGCATGAAAAAAAGTTTCCCATTATTTTTCCTCCAAATATTTGTAACTGAGCATTCATAAAACAGTGTAAACTTACTGTAAATATATCTTTTCTTTTTTTGGTAATTTCATGAATAATCTTTTTTTAATGCTTTGCAAAACATTCTAACTCTCTTTCACCCATTTTAAAACGGAATAATTTATAGTTATTACACTGTTTTACCCTCAAATGTTTGGCTATAACTTTTTTTAAAAATATGTATATATATTCAGAAAAAAAAATGAAAACATTTTTCAGGCCCTAAGAAGAATAAAAATATCCTGACACAGGCTGATATGAATTTCCACCACATGAACCATTGAATTTAGGAATAAATATCTTTTAAATAGGTGTTCACTGTAGTGACCACTGTGCACCACAGGGTTAAAAAAGTGAACCATCTGATTTAACTCTGTGGTACATAGTGGTCACTACAGTGGACACCTATTTAATAGTTATCTACTCCTAAATTCAATGGTTCATGTGGTGGAAATTCATATTAGCCAGTGTCAGGATATTTTTAAAATGGATGAAAGAGAGTTAAAAAGTTTTGCAAACATTAAAAAAATATTATTCATGAAATTACCAAAGAAAATGAAAAAAAAAAAGTCAAACAGAAAAAAAAAAATAATATTTACATGAAATTCATGCTGTTTTATGTTGAATGCTCAGTTACAAATATGGAAAGAAAAAAAAAAACGGGAAAACTTTGTTATCATGCCTTAAGACAAGTAAAAACACTCAAGGGAAAAAGCCTGACACTGACTTTTATAATTCATGCATCAGAGGGTTAAAATGAGGAGAAAGTCTTATGCTTTCCAGTTCCTTGACTCGAAGAATTTCAACAAATCTGACAAATGAGATCAGGTAAAATTTTAAAGCTATTTTTCTTTGGCGGACGTGTGCATACTTTTAAAGTGCGCTTACTTGTCTCCTCTGTGTCGTTATTGACCCAGTGGTTGAAAGCGCAGCACAGAACAGCGTACTCGCCCGGCTCCAGCATGACATCACAGCCCACAAACCTCCTGACGGAGCGGCGGCTGTGAGCCAGCAGACGTCCGAGCGACAGGACGCCTGAGCTGTCGTAGGACACCCGAAATACCAACACACACAGATCCAGGAGGTGACTCTCTGCTGTGTCCCAACGCCTGAGGGAGATTATCAAATGTCATCATCTTATCCAAATACACGGGAGTAAACACAAGCAAGCCAAACTGACCAATCACATGGCTGCGCGCGTGCTCCTACCTGCTGCCCTGTTGGAACAAAGCCAGCTCCACAGCTGATCTCTCCAGCACCGTGATGGACACAACCGTCACAGGTACGTCAGCTCTACGGGGGAAAACACCTGGCACTCGAACCTCCTGCCAGTCAGAGTGGATCTTACAGATATCCACTGAGTCAAAGTACCTGTTAATTACAATCACCGTGATTCCCACAGTTCAAACCAGGAAAGTAAAATCAAAGGATAACGTCGCTATAATACAATGTGGCCATAAGTTTCCACACATATTTCTTGATATTTCAGAAACCCCAGAATAAGGCTGGGCTATTATATGATTGTGATCAATTTCAGATCAATTATGGTGATCAGCTGTGAGCATGTGAGTGATAACAGCCAATCAGAGTCGACCTTTTCCCGATCCACTTCTTTTTGTTAGTTTCCACAGAAGTGAACAGAATGACCAAATGTAGAGCTTAACATGTAATAGATGTCAGTTATAATTTTTTAAATAATGAAAATGTTTACATTTTAAGGAGTCTTCATTATTTTCAAGGGGACAATTTGTTCATTTTTGGTCTTGCATACCTGCAAAAATACTCAGGACTGTAAACTACTTCACTGTGTAATTTTATATTTCTGAACAGCAGTTTTTCTCTTTATTTTTCTATGTTTGCTTTGCATGTTAATACAATTTTGAACTTATATTTAGTTTCTTCAGTTTTAAGTAAAGCTGCTTCAAAATTGGCTGTTTAAAAATGATATAAAAAATCGTGATAATAATCGAGATCAGAGGATACAAAATTATATCGTGATCATTTTTTTTTTAATTTTTATATGCCATTTCTCCCAGCCTTACCGTGTTTGACAAAAGAGCATTGAATTGAAATTTTACAGATAGCTGGGTCAGGAAGCAGTCACATTTGCACTGAGTTTTATCAGATATAAGACAAATCATCTCAATGAACGTTTCCCCAACTCCATTACGAACATAACTTCAACAGTGTTAGTGTAAGTTCATCAACATAGGAAAATACATTATATAAATAAAATGGTTTTCCAAAATAAAGTGTTTATTTTTCTGATGTATGGAAACTTATGGCCCACCCCGTATTATCTTAAAGTATGAAAGTGTGATTTTACAGTCGTATGTACCTGATGAAATCCCAGAAGTCCATCCAGAAGAGGCCGTCTTCAGCCCGCTGAGCACAGAGCTCCCTCTTCAGGTGAGGAGGCCAACTGGGCCAGTCGTCCGCCCACGGCCCCGTCCAGGAGAAACGACCCCACGGGTTCCTCAACTGCAGTAACCTGACACGGGAAGCAGATCTAAGATGCTGGGTTACATCAACTTAATCTTCAAATACAGTTTGTTCAAGTTTTCAAGCTGGAGCATGGAGGTTTCAGATTTTAACCCTCTGAATCCCAAACCCGCCTGAGGAAACAAGGGACATTTCCTTTTCAATGGCTGGCATTTACAAACCTTTAGTCTAATTCAAAAACTACAAAAACTGGGAATTTTGTCAACAAAGCTCATGTCTTCTTTGAAAATTTCCAGAAAATGAATTGTCTCTTTTAGCATAACAATTTAGAAAAAAATTCCACTTCTTACTGCTTTTAGGAAGCTCCAAATTAAGGACATACACCCTTTAATTTCACTTCAAAACTCATTTGAATTTTGCTTCCCATTGTTTTGTCTTGCAGGCATAAAATTTCTGCTCAGCACTCTGTCTCATTATTCTTAGAAACTGCTTTTAGGATTGACACTATGCCTGTCTGTGCAAATATTCATAACAGTATTGACTGTAAAAAAAATCACTAAACATCAAATTTGTAGATCCTTTGAATTTAGTGCCACTACCAATATTTTTCATGTTTCCTTGGTTTGAGAATACCTGAAATGTGATGTTTCTAATTCCTAATTTCCTTGTTTAGTAAACTTTTGACAAATGATCTATAGCTTTTAAATCTTTTTTTCTCTGCATGAGGACAAAATTGAGTACATCAGCTTATAGCCATGGTTTTCCTGAATCTATGGAGGTGCAGGATTTTACTTTGTAGAGAAAAATGAGACCACAGTGAGTAAAAATGTGACAGAAATAACCAGAAACTGCTTGGAAATCAGAGGGTTAATGTCAACAAATAGGTTCAAACAGTTTCCATTCTTAAACTTTACATTCTCTCTCTCTCTGTCTCTTCTCAGCTGTGTTTTGGTTAAATTCAGACAAAAGGTCGTGTAATCTCTTCGCTCACCTGTGACTGTCTACATCTCTCACATCCAGGACGGAGTAAGCGTGCCGCGGCCGTAAACCCAGTGACTCATACTCCGAGTCGTCTACCTTCATGTTTCCACCTCCACATGACGCCCCCATCAGGAAACTATCAGCACAAAAGAAAAACCCATTAAGGACTCACTCTTTATTTCCACACACATGCAAATAAAAGACTGAATCCCTACACTCACCCTGCTTCTTTAGAGCTAAGCATTTTTGCCCAGATGAGATCTGTGTCGATGGGTTCTTCTTTAGGGTTGGTGGCACTAACCTGGAGGGCCAGCGACTCGCAGGGAGCCCCCGTCAGCGTGGACAGGCCCTCGATGGCTCGACCTGCCTGCAAAGCAAAGTAGGAGCCGTGCAGCTTGGCCAAAGCTTTTTCAATCAAGGCCACCCAGAGCTGCTTCCGCTGTGCCTGAGGAATTAAATTAGGAAAGATAAGAAGAATGTATAATAAAGTGATTATCTGCAGAAGCAGAGCCTGAAATCCTGCCAGGTGATGGCAGGAGGAACAGCAGCCTGCAAATGGTTTTATCCAGTTATACAACTTCAGCTCCAGCCTCTTTATTTTCGGAAGACTGTGTGAAGTGAAGGACTGAAGGTTAAACGTTTACCTGAGAGAAAAGAAGGTGTCCGTTCTCATCGCAGGGCAGCATGTCGTCTACCAGCACCGTAGTCCACGATCCGTCTTTACACAAACGCACCTGATAGGCTCCTTCAGCGCACAGCCATCGAGTCACCATCACTTTCTCCACCAGCTCTGGACGTTCAGCCAAAACTGCCAACGCACTCAGGAACCTGCTCCCAAAACAACACAACAACAAGACGGGGAAACGAAGCAGGCAGTTTTCAGAGGTGACTACCTTCCTTACAAAAAAGACGCTTAATGAAGTATGCTGTTAGTGTACTTATCTTATAAGACAGTTTACTTTTGGTGCACTTATCGGAAATATACTGAACAAATTTATGTGTAAATATACTTGTCTTAAATACCCATATAATGTCCTGAGTGTTGAGTTTTCTCACCAGCAGTTACCCAGAAGTCCCTGAAGGATGTCAGATGGACGAAGTGTGCGGAACACAGACCACTTGAGCGCTCGGTCTCTCAGGTTACTGCAGTTGATTTCGTGAGGTCGAAGCCACCTTTTGACCCGATGCTGGACGCTGTCGTTGTCTGGGAAGCCGACGGACTTCGGACCAGGAGGGAAACTGTCGTCCACAAATGTCACAGAATTCTGGAAAAATCACAGACACAGGTAAACTGCATGTCTTTTTCACGTTTTGTTCCTGGTGGAGTTGTGCGCTCACCTCTCTGCAGAAGCTGACGATGTTCTCCCACAGCTCCTTGGCCTCTCCTTCATCGCTCTGCCGGCGCTCCTCCACCAGCATGCTCTCCTTCCTCTTCGCAGACGGGGCCGGTTTGAGCTGCTGCGGCGTGTGACAGGCCAGGCAGTGTTTCGCTTTCATCTTGTTGATGAGAGTGCACGCCGGACACGCCCACTCCTCTGTCCTGTTTATATCAGGGGTGGCACACAGCGGGAAGGATGCTGAGGTGTCTGACGCAGGCGACATCTCCTCAGTCAGGACGCTCAGACGCCTTCCAGCCTGCAGCTCTGACGGGGCCGAGAGATGCTGCACGGCAAGCGATGATGGAGAAGGACTTAAGCTAACGAGGCCGACCTCTGAGGGGGGCACCTCTCTGCGGCTGCAGGGAACTGGGTTATTATGACCTGAGGAGGAGTCTGTCGCCTCCACAGGTAAACACTCTCCTCGGGTGGAGATAGAGAGGGAAATCGCCCCCGCTGCAGGCTCCGTTTTTTTCGCTCCTGTTTTATTGCTGACCTCAGGAATAAGTAAGGCATCGGCAGGGATCTGAGGGAGGGACAGCTTGCGTGGTCCTCCACATGCAGAGCAGGACATGGAAGCAGGAGTGTTCTGCAGTGTACACCTCCTACAGTCCCACATAAGGCTTTTTCTTTCTGCATCATCAACGGCCGAGGGTCTCAAGGGGCCCGAGCAGCTGCTGGAGCGCTGAGGCCGGGGGGGCAGGTCTTCAGAGGATCCGCGAGGTCGGTTCAGGGGTCCGCTGCAGCCGCACAGAGAGCAGGCCGGTGTGTTAGGAGGGTTTGAGAGCGTGCAGTCTGGGCAGGACCAGCGTCTGTCCTCCTTGTTGGTCGTCTGCCACATCCAGCGTGTGTCCGGTTTCTGCCGGGGGGCCTCGCAGATGGAGCAGCGAGGGGCGCCGGCTGCGTTGAGGAAAGTACAGCAGACACAAGCCCACTGGGTCCTCTGCAGGGGCATCGAACCAGAAGAGAAACTAGAGAAGAATTAAGACGGCTCACAATCAGAATCAGGATTTATCACATTTCTTATCATGTGACATAAAACCAGGGACAAAACTTTTACCCTGATACACACGAGAGAGGATTATTTCTGTACTGTCGTCAAACATTTATAAAAACAGCCTGAGTAAAGCAATTTTTGTGAGCATGTTTGATTGGGTGCCTCTGTCCTTAAGGTGAAACTGCAGCTCTTACAGCTCATTAAACAGCTGCCAGCTGAGGCAATTTACTGAAAACTTTTTGTACTCAATAAAAACTTGGAAAACCTTTAATATGCATAAAAGGGTTTGTGTTAAAAGCACTATAACTACTTTTTAAGAGAAAAGCTTTTAGAGACCTTTTTCTGTTTTTCACTCTGGACAAACTTCTCAAATGCACTGACAAAATAGCTCCCAGAAACATTTCCTATGATACGAGCAAAGTGGGACTGCAGAGAGCGGGAAACATCAGAGGTGTTTTCTGCTGGTTTCCTGTAGCTTTAACATCCCAGTGGGAGCAGGAGGGGGTCTGAGGGAATGAGAGAAAATCCAAATATAAATGGTGCATCTGCAGCTCTTGCATTGTTCCATACCCTGCGGTGTCTGTGAGAAGAAAATTAAAATGCATGAATATGGAAATGAAAGAAGAAGCTGCACCATCATGAAGTGTTCTTTAGCTGGTTTCCCAGAAACTGAAAGATTATACAATATTGATGATTTGGTTGCTTCTCTGGGTATTAATTATTCCAGCCGTTTGGGTCAGACCACTTCACAGTGTTTGCAGGGTTCAGTCCTGCCCCAAACTCCCTGAAAGGATCATAAACATGGATACTGCTCCAGCATTCATGTTGTTCATTGTGCAGAGAGGCCTACACTGTAAGACAGACCCAGATTATCCTTGTGCTGGCATCTAGGGAGAAATTCAGTCTTCAGGAGCTAGTGGGACATCTGTGCTGAGGCTGTCCCACATTCTCTAAGTAGCTTTGGCGTCCAGCCTAAAACTTCCAGCAGAGCACAACCTGGACGGGTTACTGCAGAGCAAACTGTCCCTTCAAGAGCTCAGCAACAACTGCCATCCTGAGGTGAAAACTAATGAAGCGGAAATACTCCTCCACGGCTTTTCCATCTGTTCCTGACAAGTTTTCATTTTCTTCTGCCTGCTCAATGACACACCTCATTCATCCATGAGAGGCCTATGTATTATTTCATCTCTTTAATTTATTCTCCTTCCGATTGCAAAAAAAACCACTGTAGTTCCCTTAGTGGCCACTAGGGGCTGCATCCAAAAGTGAGTCAGTCACCATTAAACTTTATTTTAAAATAAACCAAACTTTACACAGAAATAATGTGTTTTAAACCTGAGTTCTTTTACCAAATATACTTATTCTTCAAGTATACGTAATACAGTTGTGGTGATTAGGGTTGCATAACATATTATTTCAGTTTTATCGTTCCAATATGCCCATGTGCAATATTCGTATCCCGAGTTTATCCAATATATTTGAGCCTTTCAATTAAGTTTCTGCAGCCTTTCTATGCCCAGTCACATTGCTAATAGATCTAAAGCATCAATTTATAAATTTGACCACATTACATGCAAATATCTCACACAGTTAAAGCACCATCTCAGTGCGCTGTAATCTCACCTACTAATATCAGGGTCGGGCATAGTGAAGTGCAGCGTTAGTGGTCAAGAATTTGGCTGAACAGAGTGAAGCAGTAAATGTTAAAATATGTCACAATATATCATGTGAAACAAAAAAAAATCTTATCTTTCCCAATAGTGTGCAGCCCTAGTCGTGACTCTGAGTGCCAGATCTGGGAGTGGTCACTGGAAAAAAAGAGATTATTATTCTTCTCCCTAACTGATCACTTTTAGATGTATATGTGTCTTGGACTAAGTATTTCATTTAAGCTGTAGATTCCCCTTATAACTCAACAATACTGTAGGAGTGCTGGACAGAGAGCGAGAGGAAAACAGCAAAAAAAAAAAATCTGCCTGCAACTTTCAGCACCATGGACAGCGTCCTCTTTAAACATAGGACCCTACAACATGTAGCAACAGACAGGGATTATATCTGCTCTTTAATGTGTATAGGTTCAGTCAGTAAGATCAGGGAATACATAAATGCAGCAGAAAGTATAGAGCATTTCAGGTAAAAGGAAAAACTGATTTAAAAAAAATCCAGGAATAAGATAAAGGAGCCCCAAAACAAATCTGGCTGCTGATTTCAGCACCACAGACAGCGTAATCTACAAAAACTAGTCCTACTTCCCACCGTGTGTTGCTCCTGAATTGAAATTTTTTTTATTTCTCCTCTTGCTTCATAAAACAGCTCTGTGTGTCTCTAAACGTCCTGCTGTTTCTGTTGCAGCAGGTCCTCCACCTGCACCGCTCTTTGATTCACCGGAAAATGACTTCAACTTCAAAATGAAAGCTGACATTTGGAGAGTTTCCCCGCACTGTTGCTGCACAAGTTCAAAGTCAGTGAAACCCGACTCCTTCATTGAGATAACACATTTCACTGAAGTCCTACTTCAGTGCTGCTTACTTATAGACGTCTCTGCAGGTTCACTTTGATCCTAATGCATCAAACGAAACACAGAGTCAACTGCAGAGCCACAATCCCTCTGCTGAGCCTCCAGTCTGTCGTCTACAGATCAGTGATCAGGGGTTTCCCTGGTAGCATTACACTTCCTGTCAGGGTAACTTGACTCTGCAGGAGTTTGGGACAGCGTGGCAGCAGAGGAGACTCACGAAAGCAGCACATTAGACAGAGATACGGTAATAATTCATAAGTGGAGATTTGAACTAAACCGGGGAGGCTGTGGTTTACTTTATATCGACTGATTCATGAAAAATTCATGACCACATAGCCGGGCCTGGGAAGTGTAGAATATCAATTAAACAGCTGCTCCATCCATCATGCCACCTCTTTTGAGGAGCAAGAACATTAATAAATCAGAGTAATCACTGGTTATTCCTCGAAAAGTAGGCAGACAAACTAAACGTCAAGTCCTACAAGTCGGATCATGAAATCTGCTGCTTTGAGATGTGTTAACTGAGTAATGTAGATTAATTTTTAACAGTACAAACATCAACTTTATGTGTGTACAGGATTTAATTCTCCTTTTAAGTTTTGAGATCATCCACTTTTCCCACACCTGAACTCTGTCTTACCTGCGCTCTCTGTGTCTGCCTGGCCTTGGAAGTTGCCGAGGGAGAGAAATGCTCTGGCTGCTCCTCAAACATCCCATGATGGGCGAGGGCGGCAGAGCTGCTCCCCGGGGGGCATCACCTTCTACCTCCTCAGCCAGGGAGGAGGTGGAGCCTCCCATGATGCTGCTGGCTCAGGTGAAGCGAACCTGAAAGAAAACAATCTTATTTTACTCTCTTTAATCTCAACATTCTGACTTTTTCTCACCTTTTCATATTGAGATTCATTCACTTCAAATCAAACTAATTCTCAATATTTCACCCTTGCCTCCAAATTGTGAAGTTATCACATGAATTCAAACAGTAGTTTCAACTTTTAAGTTCTATTCTTGACATTTTATCGGCTTTCTTACACAAAAAGGGTTTAAAAAATCAGATCAATCTTTTCCACTCCTTGAAAGTGAAAATTCTTCCTTCTCTGTTTTTTCTTTGTCTTTACCTGAGACTAACGCTCTGCTCAGACTGTTACACTGACTCACACAGGGTTCACCCAGATGTCATCTCCTGCTTAGTCTGGTGTCTGCTTGCTTCAGCTCCCTGCCTGTTCACTCCACACTTCTGTCCTTGAACAAGGACTTTAAGTCAGTGTGAGCTCCATCCTCAGATGTGTGTGATACAGGCACAAAGATCAGAGTTTAACACCTTCTCCTGCACAGAAACTGCAACACTCTGCCCTTTAAATTTTGGTCATGTCTCATGTTGTGTCTCCTTTATTGTCTGGGTATTTTTCCAGAGCATCCAAACAGAAAAAAAAATAATTAGAACAAAACAAACAATAAACATCAAACTCAGTGAATCCTGTGTAAGTGTGTGTGTGTGTGTGTGTGTGTGTGTGTGTGGTCTGCATCCTGGAGGACTGCATGCTGTCTCCTCCGTCTCTCACTGCAGATGCCTCCCTGCTGATACTGAAGTTAACATGGACTTCAGGTAACCTGGTGCACCTGCAGTACAGCTGGTGGCTGACTCACAAACTGCAGAGCAGCACGAGGACTCGGGCGCAGACAGCACGTGAAGATGTGGGGACTCACCTGGCTGCAGAGCGGACTCGAGGCGCGAGGAGCCGGGGCTGAATGTTCCTGCCAGCCGCGTGAGAGCTCCATGCATCCTCTTTCATTAAAGCCTCGATGTGCACCGTCACCAGCAGCTCTGCTCCCAGGAAACCGTCAATGCTCCAGGACAGCTGCACACTTCCGGTCAGGGAATTCAAAATAAAATAGGCAATGTGGGTTTCTGGGAAAATAGAGGGGGAAAGTCCAATTTCTGTTATGTAGTAATAACTCACAGAGAAAGAGTCAAAAGTTAAATTCTGAGATTGAAAATCAAAATTGTGACCTTGATTTGACAATTCTGCTTTTCTTAACAAAAAAAAAAAAAAAAAAAAAAGTTGGACCTTTTTTTAAATCACAGTGGCCCCAATCATTTCTCAGTTTAGAGTAAACAAGCTTTAAAAAAAATCTCATGTGCATTTTTTTTTTACATATTCTGAATTTAAGATTTGAAATTTAATCAGCATTTTCCCTACCACTTCTTCAAGACTTAGCAAATGTAAGATTAATTTTTTTTTTTTAAACTAAACATTTCACATAAAAAACGAGTACCACAATATTTATCTCTATCATTTAAATTTTCTTTATTTGTATCTTGGATGTACTGCTTGCAAATAATTCCAAGGGGTTTTTTTTCTTCAAAAAGAGCAAAAACCATGACCAAATTTTGAGTTTTCATAAAAGTTACACTATAAATACTGCTTATCTTGTTCAATGTATTGCAAGAGATTAACGATCTGATTTAATTGTCTGAATTTTATGAAGTAAAAAAACTCCCCTATTTTGTTCAATTAGTAGTGATCATATTGCTTGACTTGTTAACATAGGTTTGTATTTCTTCATTGCATTTTTAGTGTATATAATAAGCCAGTGGTTCTTTACCTTTTCCTACACAGGGCAATTTACTTTCAAGGCTCAAAATTTTTTGCAGCCCACTTCATCTATACAGGCATGATGTAAATGATGCCTCTCAGAGTAACTATCCATACATATTTGAACAGTTGTAATTTCCTGATAAATGTGACTAGGTTTTAATATTTACAACTAGTCTTCATAATGTCTTTTTATAGTTACCCACATCAAAAATCATACTATTTTGGAAACTGTTTGGCGGCCCACATGCTGTTAATTTCACCACACAAATTATATTCATCCTTGTCAATCCCTTTATTTCCAAAATCAAACTGCTTTTATTTTGAAGGCACTCTCAGTTTCCTGTTTTTCTGTTAGTAATAGTGTTATAACTTCTCGGCTTTGAAGAGCTGGCTGCTTTGAACTCCTGTTCTCTGGGGACATTTTCAGGACGGGACAGCGGACAGCTGCCGACACATATCGACCTCTGATCCGGTAAAGAGCGATATCTTCTTCCTCAGTTTCCATCGGGGTGATTTCAGATACTCTCAGATTTTTGGTTCTGAGAGTTTATGTCCTCGAATGACAGTCTTGACAAATATTTCAACATATTATTTAACTTTATGGGTATTAATAAGACTATCTTTCAGTATTATTAAAGCTCCAGTGAGGACATTTTAAGTGATTATGAAAAAAGTGAAACTAATCATGACGCCTCCTTTGAACATTAGAAAAGTTAACAAGACCATTAGTAAAATCAGTATCAGTTTGTCCACAGGGGGCGCTAAAATCCACACAAACAGAAAGACCCTCACAGGAGCTTTAAGCTTCAATGCTGATCTTTAAACATCAAACACACATAAAAAAAGTCATGTACACTCACTCTGGTGTCCATAAAGTTGATTTAAACCATTTTAATGGCAAAATATTTCCCTGTAAATCACATATGAAGAGTTATTGAATGACACCTTAAAGCTTCGGACTGCTGTTTAATATACAAACACATCAATCATAACAGTCTTCATTTTCAATATAAAGACTTCCATTTACAGTTGAGAGGAAATGGAGTGACTGCTATGTGATGTTACAAAATTACAATAGAAAAATATTTTTATGAGAGTACTTGAGTGTAAACTGACAAGTTTGACTTTGAGAAAGTTGAGCAACCGATGTGAATTTTCTGATGAAATAAAAGTTGAACAGAGTAGGTTTCCCATGACCAACAGCGCCCCCTGAAGGCACAAAGAGTCCCAGCCGACTTCTAGAGATGAATCCTCCTCTCTTTCTTCTATTGTGCGTTTCTCCAAACTTCTTCTCCAGAAATATATGTGGCTTTGATGTTGAGGGCGTCATCCAGCATTACGAGATCTGCACATGCATGGCACAAATAAATATTAGACTGGAAACTCTGTGCAACTCTGTGTTCACATATCTGTGTGGGTGTAAAATATGGAATATTATAGAAATATGAATGAATTCTGACCTGCGTCTGAACCGTAATTGAGGTTCCCCTTCTTGTTACTGATACCCAAAAGTTGAGCTGGATGGAGCGAGGCGGCTTCGAGAGCTTCCTCCACACTGCAGCCTGCAAACACACACACAAACATGAATAAGAAATACTGTGCAGCAGTAAAAATGAGCTGTATGTGCACATCAGAAGCACTCACCTGAAGCTTGTTTGAAGTGCCGCACACACATATCCATGGTGGCGATGCTGCCGGAGAGTGTTTTTGTACCTAAAAAGATAACAGAGCAAATTCACACATGGTTGGAAATAATTTCAGACTTTCAGTTCACAGATGTTGCCTCTTTGAAACTATCGTCACTGTTGCTGTTTTAGACTCTAAATCACAGACCTGCGACGTAAGCATGCAGACCCTGGATCTCGATGACCTGCTGGCCCAGAGTGTGACGACCAGGAGGGAGACCCATCGCTGTGATTGCATCTGTCACCAGCACCAAACCTGGAGGGACACACAAACAGCAGGAAAGTGTTCGTTTCTGAATGTGACGTCGAAAGTTCATCCAAAAAGTTCACAAAAGTTATTTCACTCATTCCTCCTGGGGAAACGAATGTGTGAGCACATTTCATTAAAATCTCTAACGATAGCATCAGTAGATATTTAAATATTTGCTGCGGCAGAGATCCTTTTATCTCTATCTGTTCTCAAAAGCAGTTTCTGCAGACAGCAGAAATTCTGCTTCATCATATAAAATCCAGCAGGGAGACACACTGAAGGAGGACGAGGAGAGAGACACGCTGTTCTATTTTTATGGCCTCCTGAACACTCAGAGAAGACTTGAACAGAGAAAATACCAGCTGTTACGCTTCCTAATGATGTCTCACTGAGCGTGCTGTGCTGTGTGAAGTGTGTGTCCTCAGCTGGAGACACCAGCTGTATCAACACCAAAATGAGTGAAATGATGCTTGTGACGGAGCCGCAGAATCATCCTGAAGGACGAATACATGTGGAGTGCATTCGTGACACCAGAAACACTTCAAAGAGAACATTTTAAGATGTGTGTTTTCTCTTCAAGGTGATAAATCTTGGGGTAAAATATATTCCTATGGTGATACATATTTATGTGATTTCTCTCACTGACCAGCAGAGTGAGCTCTGTGAGCGATTCGGAGCGCTGCAGGATTGGTGTGAATCCCATCGGCGATCATCCCGTAGTAAACCGTCCTGCCTGCAGGAACCTGATCGCTGGTTAGGAGCCCGACGATGCCTGGGTCACGATGGTGAAACTGGACCACATCAAATCAAACATAAGCAAAGGAGGGAGATGTCAAAATTAGGTTTGTGTTTATTGGAAAAAAGCTGTGAAAGAGGTTGAGGTAGGACTCACAGGCAACATGGCGTTAAAAAGGTGAGTGATGAAGGAGGCTCCATGTTGAACAGCCTCCTCAGCCTGGGACAAGTTAGCAATAGAGTGACCTGTGTGAAGAAAACATGAGGAGGGAAAAATATCCTGATCATAAATCCACATCAGCTTCATCAGAGTCTGTTCGGAGTCAACTTTACTCACCTAAGGACACGGTGACGCCTCGCTGCGAGAGCTCCTTCACCACCGATTGGCTGTTTGCCAGCTCAGGAGCCAGCGTCACCACAGCAACGTTTTCCAAGCTACCGTAGACCTCCAATAAGTCTTGGATTCCACCGGTTGGGAAGGTGCGGAGAAACTTTTCAGGGTGAGCTCCTTTTTTCTCGGTGCTGATGAACGGACCCTCCAGGTGGAAACCTGCACAGAGAAGATCAGACACGCTGTTCCTTTACCTCACTACTGCACCACATGGCTGAAAACAGTCTCAATTAGATTCACTTGTTTCTTCTTCTTCTTGTCTAATAAAATTACAATAAGCAGCTTTTTATTGTGCATGAAACTCTTCACTTGTAAGCTGCTTAAAGAACTTATTTTCCTAATGGTTTTAATTAGGTTTCAAGCCTTTCTCAGAACAGCAAAATGGTCCTAAATATAATGTGGATACCTAAGGATGAGGCGCCAATGTGCTTATAATGAAAAACCCTTTTAAATTAGACAAATTATGCATTAACTTGTGTTTGAAGTCATTGAACTACATATGCACTTGGCAGACCAGGATTAAAGCTCTTACCAAGAACACCAGCTCCATGTTTTCCTCCATCGTGAACTTTGACCTGTGGCAAAACCTGAAATAAACATTTTGATGAGAGGGAAATATTAGAGTCTGTGAAACCATCAGCGTCCTCCTGAGTAGGGATCAATGGATATGAATTATCTAGGCTGATACAACAATTTACATCATAAAAACAACACGATGATAACAAATGTTACAGGTCTCAATTTTAAGATAAGAAACATTTATTACACTATATCTTATAATAAAAAAAATGGGAAAGAAAGGTGAAATATGTTGTAAACTTCTTCTCCAGTTGCTTCATTCTGCAGTCTGCAAGCAGGGGAGGAGCAAGGCACAGTCTGCAAGTGGACTGTAGCGTCTCCTAGCAACACAGAGCTGACTGTGGATGCCTGCCTGTAAATCATGCAGGGGGAAAAATGCATTGATGAACCCACCTGCTAAAGATTTACCATGCGTAGATGTTACCTTGTGATAGACTTCAGGGGGTGAGGTGACCAGAGTGGGACAGAAAGACGTCACACCGTGCTCCAGGATCTTCTTAGCAACAAAAGAAATGCCGCTGCCGATGTCCTCTGAGGCCTGAGAGAAGTCGATGCCGTATCCTCCTGGTTAGAGGAGAGGCTGTGTTTACATTCATACCTTAAAACTAGACCACTGAGGAATGACTGAGAGGTTTATATTTACAACAAGGTGTTGGACGTGTGTGTGTGTGTGTGTGTGTGTTACCATTGATCTGGACGTCTATGAACCCCGGCGCGATGATGCTGCCTTCACAGTCCACACGATCGTCAGCATATCCCTGCTCATCGTAGAACAGCTTCTCTGGGTCTAAGATCTTCCCTTCACGTACCCACAGGTCCTCTCTGCACACACACACACACACACACATCTCAGACTCCTGCAAACCGCAGCTTCACCTGTGACAGCCTTGATTGAGAGAGTGTGTGTGTGTGTGTGTGTTGTTGCCTACCTCTGCAGTTTGTGGTCTGTCAGTATTCTGCAGTTGATGAACTGAGTGATGGGAGCGTCAGATACTGACTTGTTGGTCGGCATGTTGTTCTCTAAGAAACGACTTGGTTCACTCTGCTTCAGATCATTGGAGGGGGATGCAGCAGGATAAATCAAACACTCCTTTAAGAGACTGTAAAAGTTTACAGTCAGTGCCACTTGAGGGAAAACAGTGCAGTTACTCACATTCAACAACATTTTCAAAGAAAATACCCCTCGTGTTTTTGTCATTTTGAGAGGCTTGCACACCTTCTCTGACTGTGAGGCACCTTGTTGTAAATATGGTGTTTACTTCGTACAGGACACAGAAAAAACTGAAATCCAAGCAAGTGTTTATGTCTTAGTTTTAGTACAAAGTGTCTCAATATACTTAATATGAGCCAAATTCAACTGACAAGTCCAGAATCACGTCTTCTTTTAAAATAAAAAAATAAAATAATGATGTCTATATTGCTTGAAACACGTCAAGAAAATTGTGTAACAGGGTAAGAAAAAATGTACGACAACTGTCTTCAAATTAGAATAATGTCTCAATGCAAGAATCTTTTTTCTTACACCAATGTCAGATTTTTTGACTTGTTACAAGCAATTCAGACATCATATTTGACTTTAAATAACTTGTAATAAGACATTCTTATGGACTGGTCTGGTGAGTGTGGCTCCTATCAAGACAAAAAAGACATTTATTACTAGATTAAAGACATAATGAATTGCTTTGATTTCAGTTTTTGCACTGGAGAAGTTAAAGGCATTTAGAGTGATATTTAAAGAGGTGTTTTTTGTTACTTAGAGTAACTTCTTGAGCTGGATGTCAGATCACAACTGTTTGAGCATCTGCAGATAATCTGATATGTTATCAGAGGGTGCAGCAGCAGCTGACTTTGACCTCTGCTCTTCTGTCATGGCGTTTTGAAGAGGTGAAATAATGCATTAATTCAGACACTGATGAATCCTGAACATGTGTGTCACTGCCAGGATGTTCTCACTTTGGGATCTGTTTGTTTTGCAGCGTGAAACCGCACACAGCCAAACCCCTTTAAGAAAACATTCAATTTTTAATGGCACTCTGCTCAGACTCAGTAAACCCACCTTAAGCACGAAGAGGATGAAGAATAAGATGTTTCAGAGTCCTGTCTTCACTTCGGCATTCACTACATGCACATGTGAATCTTCTTAATGCAGATTTTAAACGTAACCCACACTCTTCATGTTGCTCTCCTTCCGCAGAAATGACGTAAAATCACCGAACTTTCCTACGGGATCCGGCATCACGTGACTCTCCTCGTCTTTTTCGGTGTGTAGCACGAACACAAAGTAGTTTTTAGTAAACTTATTAAGCTTTTTTAGATGTTTAGTTTTATAAGTGGCTCTGTAGGGGAGTCTGGCTGAATCCGTGGAAGAAAAACACGGGAAGCGGATATCATGTGACAGAAGTGGAGCAGCAGGTCAGCTGATCAAAACAAAAAAAGAGAAGAGGAGTTTGCTGACACCCAGGTGCTGCTTACAGTGTATTATCTACTGCATAGAAATTAATCATGGACTAAGTTATGATAAGTTAATATAAGTTATGTTTATGTTTACATCTCCTTTCAAAGTCTATCTTGTAAGGTCTCACTAAACTTATTTTAAACTTTGTGTTTTGGCTAAAGCTCTGTACATTCTGCAGAAACTCAACACCTCTTACAGCAAATGTGTTTCAATTAATATTTTCAACATGAGTTTAAAACCACATTGTAGGACACAAGACTTATAGCGGTGAAATGGTGCAGAAAATGCAAACATTGGCACACAGGAATGTAGCATGAGAAATATTTTAGCCTGCAATATTTTCCACATAATGCCCCACCAATGTATTTAGATGTGGAATTCCAAGTTTAAGTACATTTTGTTGTTAAAATCATGCCAACTCGTAATTAATTGTTTGTAATACTGACACAGAATAATATGCTAGAATAACAAATGTGAAAAATCATCTTTTACAGTGTACTTACAGCTTGTTTGATGTTAATGCAGTTGTTTTGCTGATTGCAGTGCATTCGTCATTTCAGCCATTGATGAACTTTTGACCCCTGGGGGCCACCGTACTCAACACTGCAGAAAACTGACCACTTATCCAGTATCACTTGAGACACCTGAGGGACAGGTAAGGCTTGATTTTGTCAGTCTGTAATGATGGCACGAGGATGTTTAAGCACACTCAGTACCTCTTTTTAACTATATAGAAAGAGGCAGAGCAGTATTTTATCTTTGTGCGGTTAAATCATCATTGTGGATGTAAGGAACATGTGTGTACCAACATGACTCATGCATTCTTGTGGAAATATCCAATAGGGGGAGCTAAAGACCAACATTTTGCCTTTAAAACTCTCACAAGCATAACTTTTCTCTGATATCTTAAATAAGGATTTTTGAAACAAGGCTTCTTCAAATGCAGTTTATTTCAGAATTATTTACTGCATAGGAAAAAAAGGCAAAGTGTGCAGGATCTATCAGAGGATTTCCCTTTAAATAAGCAGTTATGTAAGTTTTATAAAGTTTTTTATATCATGCATGTTCTTTTTGAAAATGTGCCCTTTTATTCTTTATCTTTATCATCTAATGATATTTGACCCCAGCTGCAGGACTCCCTCTTGTATTGTTTCACATTTGATCTGTGCTCATACTTCAGTTATGTTTCTGAGTGTTTGTTGAACCCTGTGCAGCAGGTGCAGTGACACTTTATCCCACTTGACTTATTGTGAAAGCTGAATAATATATAAAAAAAGAACCTGCTGAGATGATGCTCCTACTACACCAAACTCCATCTCCGACCCCCCTCCCCTCCTCACACTCAGGCAGGACAGCGGCCCCCTCCCCATTCCTGAAAGTCAACAATAAACCACGTTTCCAGTAAGCCGGATACCTCCCCAAGTCCTGCTCATCCCCATGGAGACCACTACGAGACTCCACAGGCCTCAGTCCTCTGGCCAAACCAGGCCACCCAAGGGGAGCGAGAGCATATATTTCACCTGATATGGATCAAAATGTACATCTCCATGAGACACAGTGCAAATGCTCCTCTCTGTTTCCTCTGTTTGACACAAAGAAAAGACTTGGCAGCTTCTCTGGAGCATGTTTGAGAGCAGAACCAGCTCTCAAACAGAGAGTGNTTTGTGTGTGTGTGTGTGTGTGTGTGTGTGTGTGTGTGTGTGTGTGTGTGTGTGTGTGTGTGTGTGTGTGTGTGTGTTACCATTGATCTGGACGTCTATGAACCCCGGCGCGATGATGCTGCCCTCACAGTCCACACGATCGTCAGCATATCCCTGCTCATCGTAGAACAGCTTCTCTGGGTCTAAGATCTTCCCTTCACGTACCCACAGGTCCTCTCTGCACATACACACACACACACACATCTCAGACTCCTGCAAACCGCAGCTTCACCTGTGACAGCCTTGATTGAGTGTGTGTGTGTGTGTGTGTGTGTGTGTGTGTGTGTGTTGTTGCCTACCTCTGCAGTTTGTGGTCTGTCAGTATTCTGCAGTTGATGAACTGAGTGATGGGAGCATCAGATACTGACTTGTTGGTCGGCATGTTGTGCTCTCAGGGATGACTCGGTTCACTCTGCTTCAGATCATTGGAGGGAGATGCAGCAGGATAAATCAAACACTCCTTTAAGAGACTGTAAAAGTTTACAGTCAGTGCCACTCGAGGAAAACAGTGCAGACACTCACATTCAAAAACATTGTCAAAGAAAATACCCCTCATGTTTTTGTCATTTTGAGAGGCTTGCACACCTTCTCTGACTGTGAGGCACCTTGTTTTAAATGTGGTGTTTACTTCTTACAGGACACAGAAAAAACTGAAATCCAAGCAAGCGTTTATGTCTTATTTTTAGTACAAATTGTCTCAATATACTTAATATGAGCCACATTCAACTGACAAGTCTAGAATCATGTCTTCTTTTAAAATAAAAAAATAAAATAACGATGTCTATATTGCTTGAAACACGTCAAGAAAATTGTGTAACAGGGTAAGAAAAAATTGTACGACAACTGTCTTCAAATTAGAATAATGTCTCAATGCAAGAATCTTTTTTCTTACACCAATGTCAGATTTTTTGACTTGTTACAAGCAATTCAGACATCATTTTTGACTTTAAATAACTTGTAATAAGACATTCTTATGGACTGGTCTGGTGAGTGTGGCTCCTATCAAGACAAAAAAGACATTAATTACTAGAATGAAGACATAATGAATTGCTTTGATTTCAGTTTTTGCACTGGAGAAGTTAAAGGCATTTAGAGTGATATTTAAAGAGGAGTTTTTTGTTGCTTAGAATAACTTCTTGAGCTGGATGTCAGATCACAACTGTTTGAGCATCTACTGATAATCTGATATCTTATCAGAGGGTGCAGCAGCAGCAGCAGCTGACTTTGACCTCTGCTCTTCTGTCATGGCGTTTTGAAGAGGTGAAATAATGCATTAATTCAGACACTGATGAATCCTGAACATGTGTGTCACTGCCAGGATGTTCTCACTTTTGGATCTGTTTGTTTTGCAGCGTGAAAGTGCACACAGCCAAACCCCTTTAAGAAAACATTCAATTTTTAATGGCACTCTGCTCAGACCCAGTAAACCCACCTTGAGCACGAAGAGGATGTAGAATAAGATGTTTCAGAGTCCTGTGTTCACTTCGGCATTCACTACATGCACATGTGAATCTTCTTAATGCAGATTTTAAACGTAACCCACACTCTTCATGTTGCTCTCCTTCCGCAGAAATGACGTAAAATCACCGAACTTTCCAACGGGATCCGGCATCACGTGACTCTCTTCGTCTTTTGCGGTGTGTAGCACGAACACAAAGTAGTTTTTAGTAAACTTATTAAGCTTTTTTAGATGTTTAGTTTTATAAGTGGCTCTGTAGGGGGGTCTGGCTGAATCCGTGGAAGAAAAACACGGGAAGCGGATATCATGTGACAGAAGTGGAGCAGCAGGTCAGCTGATCAAAACAAAAAAAGAGAAGAGGAGTTTGCTGACACCCAGGTGCTGCTTACAGTGTATTATCTACTGCATAGAAATTAATCATGGACTAAGTTATGATAAGTTAATATAAGTTATGTTTATGTTTACATCTCCTTTCAAAGTCTATCTTGTAAGGTCTCACTAAACTTATTTTAAACTTTGTGTTTTGGCTAAAGCTCTGTACAGTCTGCAGAAACTCAACACCTCTTACAGCAAATGTGTTTCAATTAATATATTCAACATGAGTTTAAAACCACATTGTAGGACACAAGACTAGATTATAGCGGTGAAATGGTGCAGAAAATGCAAACATTGGCATACAGGAATGTAGTATGAGAAATATTTTAGCCTGCAATATTTTCCACATAATGCCCCACCAATTTATTTGGACGCAGAATTCTAAGTTAAAATATATTTTGTTGTTGAAATGATGCCAACTCATAATTAATTGTTTGTCATATTGACATAGAATAACACAGCTAGAACAACAAATGTGAAAAATCATCTTTTACAGTGTACTTGCAGCCTGTTTAATGTCAGTGCAGTTGTTTTACTGATTGCAGTACATCTGTCATTTCAGCCATTGATGAACTTTTGACCCCTAGTGGCCACCGTACTTAACACTGCAGAAAACTGACGACTTATCCAGGATCGAGAGACACCTGAGGGACAGGTGAGGTTTGATTCATCAGCCTGCAATGAAGGCACAAGGGCGTTTAAGCACACTCAGTAACTACTTTTGAATATATATAGAAAGAGGCAGAGCAGTATTTTATCTTTGTGTGGTTAAATCATCATTGTGGATGTAAGGAACATGTGTGTACCAACATGACTCATGCATTCTTGTGGAAATATCCAATAGGGGGAGCTAAAGACCAACATTTTGCCTTTAAAACTCTCACAAGCATAACTTTTCTCTGATATCTTAAATAAGGATTTTTGAAACAAGGCTTCTTCAAATGCAGTTTATTTCAGAATTATTTACTGCATAGGAAAAAAAAAGGCAAAGTGTGCAGGATCTATCAGAGGACCTCCCTTTAAATAAGCAGTTATGTAAGTTTTATAAAGTTTATCATATAATGCATGTTCATTATAAAATGTGCTCTTTTATTCTTCAACTACATTATCTAATGATATTTAACCCCCTGCTGGTGGACTCTCTCTTGTATTGTTTCACATTTGATCTGTGCTCATACTTCAGTGATGTTTCTGAGTGTTTGTTGAACCCTGTGCAGCAGGTGCAGTGAAACACTTTATCCCACCTGACTTGTTGTGAAAGCTGAATAATATATAAAAAAAGAACCTGCTGAGATGATGCTCCTACTACACCAAACTCCATCTCCGACCCCCCTCCCCTCCTCACACTCAGGCAGGACAGCGGCCCCCTCCCCATTCCTGAAAGTCAACAATAAACCACGTTTCCAGTAAGCCGGATACCTCCCCAAGTCCTGCTCATCCCCATGGAGACCACTACGAGACTCCACAGGCCTCAGTCCTCTGGCCAAACCAGGCCACCCAAGGGGAGCGAGAGCATATATTTCACCTGATATGGATCAAAATGTACATCTCCATGAGACACAGTGCAAATGCTCCTCTCTGTTTCCTCTGTTTGACACAAAGAAAAGACTTGGCAGCTTCTCTGGAGCATGTTTGAGAGCAGAACCAGCTCTCAAACAGAGAGTGCTCATGTCCTACTATATTTTACACCCTCACTGTCTCCTCTTTTGTGAGGTGTGACGTCAGCATTCCCCTTAGAGCGGACTGAGTGACACGGTAGCTTTGTTTTGGAGTCGCCACATCTCATTCACGGCCGCTTAACTCCTGAATCTGAGACTGGGACGTAGCCTTTCAGGATCCCTGATTCCTTAATCTGCTGGTTTATAAGGCACTGAATAAGCAGCCGTTTGTATGCTTAGTCCCCGAGGCAGTGGGGTGCTTCTGCTTTATGGAGACTGTTGACTTGCAAAACACGCCCTGAGGACACAAGTGACTGAAACATGGAGGGATGACTGCCAGCGGGGTCACAGTCAGAGGTCATCTGGAGAAGCAAAACAGCCCTGAAAGACAACGTAGTGAGGGATTATTGATCTGGAGTGATGTAGAAGAGGATGAGGGCTAATGGTAAACTTAAAAAAATGTAAGTCCAACATTAATCATTGTTATCATCCTGAGAAAGAAAAGTCAGAATTCTGATTTAATTTCAGGATTCTGGATTTGAAGAACTCTGAGAGTAAAGACAAAACATGGAGATTAAAGTCAGAATCTCGAGGTTTGAAGAAAGAATTCCAAGATTAGAGACGGAAGAGAAATGTGAGACTTATGTGATTAAATTCAGAATTCTAAATTTAAGTCACAACTTTGAGAATAAAGTCAGAATTGTGAGATTTTAGAAGAAATTCTGAGTTTCTTGTCAGAATTCTGAGATTAGATTTCAATTTGTTAGATTAGAGTCAGAATTCCAATTCGGAGTTTAAAAATTCCTGAGATTAATTTCAGAATTTTCAGAATAAAGACAGAATTACAACATTTAAGACGGAATTCTGATCATAATAAAGCACCACATGCTCTGCAAAAAGGGAGTCTGAATATAAGATAAAAATACTAAATTTGATAGAAAAATATCTTTAAACTAGTGAAATTATCTGTCCATGCAGCAAGATAATTTCACTTGACTAGAAATCTTGAAATAAGACTGATAAATCCAAAAACAAGATGGCCTTGATAAGTATTCTCAGAGCTTAAAACAAGAAGAAAATGCTCATTTTTAGATTAAAATGCTTGAAAACAAACTTTCTGAAGAAGAATTTTAAGTAAAATATAGAGAATTTGAGCAATAGAATGATTTTTTGTGTTATTCTTTAATCGAGCAACTTGAGGTAGAGTTAAATCTTGAAACAAGTTTTAATGTCATGAAATTACATGTGAGAAAACCAAAGTAACTTGTTTTAACAGTTTTCCACTCATTTTAGGATTCTCAGACTTATTAAGACAAAATTGAAATGTTCATGCTTTTTTTAGATCTAACATAGTTTTAAATGCTACAAATAAGTAAAAAAAACATTAAAACAAGATATTTTATTTAGCATGTCTTAAAGTAAGATTTTAAATCTTGGCAAGTGCAAAATTATTTGCAGTGTGTAAACATATATCATATTTTTTTATACCAGTGACCCTTTATCTCCTTGGTAACCTGAGCCCAAGCCAGCTTTTTAAGCTTTATCAAAAAGTTTTTAGGCTCTTCCACACAATTTTTGTTCGGCTTTATCATCAAAAACGTCATTCCCCTGCTAAGTGCAGGTTTCCTCTCTGTTGTATTTGCACTTCAGCTTGAATTAGAGATCTGAATACCTCCTCCACCACTAACACCATCATATCCTCTGCCATCTGAGAGTTCTGCATCCTCTGTAAACAGATCTGGAGCGTTGGGAAAAAGGCAAATCCATTAGCAAACAAAGCCTGACTGCGAGCACAAACACCTGACATCCTCAACATTATCAGGCCTCTCATTCCTTCACTCGCTGCTTCAGCTTCACACTCACTAATCTGTTAAATCTGTTGTCATTTGTCTCGATCTCAGAGTCCCTCCCTCCTCTTTAGCCTCCTGTTGCTGCTCTGGAGTAATCCATGTCTTCCTTTTGTTTACATGTGAGCTAACTGGATCAATGGCTGGATGAGGCAAAGCTGGTTAACTCCTCTGTGCTCAAAAGTGCTCTTTGCACTCTGACTGTTAAATAAGGTTTATCTGGAAGAAGGATCTGACCTTGAAATCTGATTGGATGAGAGGGGTTTATCACTATGGATATTCAAGACTAATTCAGATAAAAATGAATCCTGATGCATCGTCAATGTTGGGGGGTCCGCAACCGTCTGCAGCCCATAAGGTCACTACATGCTTGCACCTCCTCTGCCCCAGGAGCTGCATTGTTCTGGAAAACTCTGCATCAGGAAGGAGGAGGGGACGTCTTTGCCTTTCTCCCCTTTCCCTTTCTTCATCCCCCCGCCCTCCACCCTCCACCCTGTGCTGCGCTGCATTTCAGCAGCCTGTTTGCATTCCTCTCAGTTAATAAGTGTTTGTCTGATCCTTGGCAGGGGGTGTTAAGACCCCTCGCACACAAACACTGTGGCCCGCCCCCCCGGCTCACCCAGCTGTAAAGATGACAGGAGTGACGCTGTGAGGGACGGACGAGGAGGAGGGTTCGAGGGGTTGTAAATTTCATTGGCACACTGCTCAGACATTTATTTTATTAATAAGCAGCAGGCTGACACACATGTTTGACGCCACAAACACAATGACACATTAAATCTGACAGAGGAAACCTTCAGAAGTCAGAAGCTGAAATCTTTCTGAAATGTTGGAGGATGAGACAGTTTCAGACTTTCAGTCTTCTCTCATGTCAAGTAAATCATTAACAGACAAAAAAGGTAATTAGATCAAATATTAAACCCAAACTCAGAGCTGCAGCGTCGCTTTTTATCTGTGAAACTGACAAAAGGTCCCAAACTCACACTGTGCCTGGGTTTTAATTTGTCGTTTTGTTTGCACACTCTAAAATCTGCAAATCCAAACAGAGAAAACAGAGAAGGAGATGTTCTCAGAGGAGAGAAACACAAAGATGAGTCATCAAGAGAACTTTCTTGACTGAACTTTCATGTTAGGGTGCACTGGCTAATTTTCATGTAAAACAGGAAGACAGAAAGATGCTGGTTGCAGAAACAGCCCCTTCCTTTCAGTTTCAAGGTGTTATTTTTGTGCAGGAAACTTGTGGTTGCATCTGTGCCCTCACCTGAAATTGAGCTTTAATGGCAACAGATCAATCATCAGATATTGTTGTTTTTCTTCTTCTTCTTTAAAGAGGGGATCATTTCTGCAGCTCCACAAACAGGAGCTGATCGGGAATCTCTGCTAGTGCTAGTTTCACACAGTCAGAACTGATTCTTGGCATTTCTATCAACAAAGTATCAGCTCCAGGTGCCTAAAACTGGTGCTAAGCAGGCACCAACTCTTTGCTGGGCCAGAGCAAAGCACCGACACCATGTCAGGAGCTGGGATGGATTACTGTGACCAACAATCAGCTGTGGAAAACATAGAATCTTTTTAAAAAGGAAAAACTGCTGGGCATGTTTTTTGTTGTACTGGTGCAGAGTCCCATTCAAAAATTGAAACGGAGGTGAAATTGAAGCAGCTGTACATGCATATGATGTTGGCTTCTGTGTGGCGTGAGCATCCTTGGATTAATGGCTACTTATGCAGTGACATACTGATGTTTTAGAGTGACACATTGACGTGGCTCCAACTTGGTTCCTCTCTAATGGAAAACCAAACTGATTCTTAGAAAGGACATGATGTGAACCAACTAAGCAACAAACAATAACCTGGTCCTTTTGGTGAAAAACATGTGCAAAGCCTCATTTCCACCAAGCTGTTCAGTTCACTTTGTCTCGGTACGTCAAGCATTTTGTGGTGTTTTCTTTGACTGAAATCATCCCATTTTTTGGTACTTTTCTGTTGGGGTAACAGACATATCAATCTGGCCTTGAAAGGTGGAGCTAGAAACACTGTAGTTTGTCGTTTGGTCGAAAGAACCGTGGGAATAAAGAGCAACACATAACACTGCCACATTTGAAACCCCAGTCAACTTTGTGAAGAAAACTTCCTATTTGTTTGGAAAATGGCATCACAAAACAACAGTTCATGCTTTCTTCTGTGTTGGATTCATGAGCAGGGTTCACTGTGTCACGCTGCTTTGCCATCATGCTACCATGTAGCTGACGTGGCTATTGGCATCAGACTTACATGCCGCCTACCAGTTGGCTGTGGAAATGCAAACAGGATCAGGCTTTACCATCTGCATTCACCTTAATAAAAATCAAGAAAAAGGAGCCAGACAAGATGCATCTTGAAAATCATACCAGAGCAAGCGTTTTTACAGTTTTTAGTTTCCAAAGTGAAACCACAGATCAACCAGCTGCCTTCATGAGCCGAGAGCAGGAGAAAGAGCGACAAGTTAAGGAGCCATGCCAGGAACATCCCAACTGTGAGCTGTTTGGGAACCGTCCTGGAGGGCCTCTCTCTCGCCCTGCCCCACGTCCACTCTGATTAAAGTCATTTTGTGGATGCTCTAAACACAAACAACAGAGACGCTGCACCTCTGAATGAAGCGACCTCAGACTGGTGGAGGGCGGCTGGGGGACAAACATCTCGCTGTGCCGAGCAGCGAGGGGGTCCGAGGCTTGGACCTGGCTTGGCCCGGTGTGTGCAGAGGCTGCCTTTGTGGTGGTTGTCTCCACGGCAGCTCACCAATTGAGGGTAGAGTCTAAGATATGTAAAGCAGCAGTGTTTGAAAGCTTTCCCTCTGCTGTGGGACAAACAAAGAAATAAAGAAATCAAATTAAATGTTGGAAAGGAGTGAGTAAAAGCAGAAAAAGAAGGAAAGTATCCACTGTGGTAAATGCTTCTGCAGCGGGCCAAGCCGTGTGCTGGAATCTGATGAGAAATGGAAAAAAAAGGAAGCATTAAAAGATGGAGCGAGGTGGAGGGAGCCTGGTAGGCCTTGTTTGCCTGCAGTGGTATTTTATTTTCTCATTGATCGGGTCCAAGTCCTGCAGGAGGCTTGGTGAGTCTCCCGCCCCTCATTGAGGGGCAGGTCTGGGCAAGCCTGGCCAAGGTTAAACTGTGGCCGCCAAGAACGCACACACACACACTCACACACACACTCACTCACACACGCAACCTGCTCAGTCGCTGCAGCTGCTACGTCTCTGTTTATGTTTGTTTTTTCAGTCCTTGGCCTCTTCGGGGATCGCCTCAGCAGCTTGGCCTCTCTTGAGACCTCAGCAGCACACGCAGGTAGGATCAGGTGACTCTTTATTCAGCACAATGTGATCGAGGTGCTGCTGCTGGAAGCTCCCATCTCTGTGTCACACCATGTTAGACACCAGCTACCAAAGAACCACAGAGTTGACCCTCTTTATCATGATATTACATCTATTTTTGACCTCCTGAAGGCTGAGTATGAAGGAAACAATGAGCATAGCTGCAGTGAGACATCTTGGACAGGTGTGTAAGCTGAGAGTGTGTTTGGTAATTGACTCGATTATTTAGAGCTCATTGTTCTGACTCTGCAGTGAGTCACTAACCTGTATGTTACCTGGACAGCATAACACTGCAAAGCTCTCACAGTCAACAAACAGATTTTTATGTATTCAACTGAATACACTATAAAGACAAGATATTTATTGTTGAAACTGATAAATTGTATTAATTGTATTGACAATATTATATCAATCAACAAAAGACTGGGAAAGTTGATGAATGCTGAAAAACACCTGTTTGGATCATTCCACAGGTGAACAGGTTCATTGGAAACAGGTGAGTGTCATGATTGGGTATAAAAGGTGCATCCCCAAAGGGCTCAGCCATTCACAAGCAAAGATGGGGCCAGATTCACCTCTTTGTCAACAACTGCGCGAGCAAATAGTCCAACAGTTTAAGAACAATGTTTTTCAACCTACAACTCCAGGAATTTAGAGATTTCATCATCTACAGTCCATAACATCACCAAAAGATTCAGAGAATTGAGGGAAATCTCATCACGTGAGCAGCAAGGCCCAAAATTAACATTAAATGCTTGTGACCTTTGACCCCTCAGGCAACGCTGCATTAAAAACCCACAACATTGTATACAGAATATTAGCACGTGGGCTCAAGGACACTTCTGAAAACCATTGTCAGTTAACACCGTTCATCACTACATCTACAAGTTACAGTTCAAACTCTACCATGCAAAGACAAAGTCAGACATCAACAACAGTCAGAAATGCTGCTGCTGCTTGCTCATCTGGGCCCGAGCTGATCTTAGATGGACTGACACAAAGTGGAAAAGTCTGCTGTGGTTTGACGAGTCCACATTTTAAATTATTTTTTGAAGTCATGGACGTTTTGTCCCACAGGCCATGAATGCTCCAGACTTTTACTCGCGTCACTCATTGCTCATCAATCGGGAATCCTGCAGACTTTTTATGGGAAGGCTGTCAGGAAAAGTCTGCATTATGTCTGGATGAACAGATTCAGAAATGCACCCCACCTCGGGCAATGCCGGGAACTCAGGCTTGCAGTGTGTGTGTGTGTGTGTGTGTGTGTGTGTGTGTGTGTGTGTGTGTGTGTGTGGGTGTGAAAGGGGCTTAAAGCTGCAGAGCCCCAGTGTTTTTCCTTCATTGGATTCCCAGCTTGTCGCAGAGGTTTACTGGTCACTTCAGAATTGTCTTTGTCATCCTGCTCTTCTGATGCCTCATTCAGCCCCCCCCTCTGAAACACCTACAAAAGAGCGCCCCCCCCCCAGCCCTCCCACTGTTTCCCTGGGCATTGTCTCCTTCTTGTTACAAAGAGTGTGTATTGCTCTTTAAGCCTGTGATGGATGTCGGATTACCCCTCTGCTTGTGTCTTCCCGACAAAGAAGGCTTCGGCCTCCTCTGCAACACAGCACACATATGCATACACACAGGCAAATATGCTCGCTCACACACACACACAAACACACACACACATGCACTCCCCAAACATCGTGAAGGTCCTGCATACAATGATCTACAAATCTTTGTCCTGACCCCGACAACACAAACAAACCAGCATCTATTTGGCATTCTTTTTTATGAATGGGAAAAGTGCTGAGTTATTGCATTTTGAACAAGTGTTCAGATCTCAAAAGGCTGTAAAAAGCTCTCTGATAAACTTTGAACTGTTACTTATATTTTTCTAGATATACTTCATCATTACTTTAAAGATTGATTCTTTTTTTTCATATCCTTCACTGTGTTATCCTCACTGTCAATATTGCATGGAGTTCCTCAAGGCTCTATATTTGGTCCCCACAGTTTCTTGTACTTAGATGCTTCTCTTAGGCCCTATCTTTAAAACAAGATATTTGTTAACAGAGATAAATGAATTTTTATTATTGCTGCTAACCAGTGTTAGAATGTAATGAAGTACAAATACTTTGTCACTGAACTTGAGAGCAATTTTCACATATCTGCACTTTACTTTGTTGATCATATTTCTGAAAACTTATACTTTCACAATCCCTTCTCATTTAAAAAATCTTTTACTTCTAGTAAATATCAGGTACTTCAAGACTTTTACTCAAGTCGTACTCTAAAAAGTGACTTTAACTTCTTCCAAAGTCATTTTCTGGCAAGACACTTGTCCTGTTACTAAGGTACTGTCTTCAAGTATTTTATACACGACTGCTGCTAACAGGTGTCAGGATATTGTGGGATGGAGATGGACAGAGTGTTTTTCCTGCATACAAAAAAGCCTGAGGAGATAAAGTGCAGAGAGTCTTATAAAGATGGGGAAATTATAAGTCAAATACTATTTTCAGTCTACTTTACAAACTTTTGATATTTGTAAATGCTTCTCAGCGATCTGTTGAATGTTGACGGTTTCATTGTTTTCTGCAGGTCTTGCTATATTTTTTGTTGCTCAGTATTTCAATTTTTTTCAGAAACAACATTTTCATTTCAAGTTAAATTTTCTTGTCACTTTTCCTTCCAATAAGATCTGTGTGTTTTAGTAGATCATGGTTTAATGTGTTATCGTGAGAAGTGAGAGGCATGTCTTGTGCTGTTTTTCTGTCGACAGGGATTCAGCAGAGCCTCATCTCAGTAAGGTAAGCTGAACTTTCACAAAAACCAGCGCTGTAATAAATCTGAGGCTCCATCCAGCCTCTTTTTCTGTGCGCTGCACCATCGCTCCGTGGCCCTAATCAGCCTCACAGCCTCGCTTCAACCAGTCACAGACCCTCGCCCCCCCTCCTTCTTCCTGCCCTACATGACAATAGTACCAGCAGTCACCCAGGAAACGGGCCTTTCATTAGCTGTGTGATAAAAAAGATGTATTCCCCGTCTCCTCTCCGTTCACTTTCTCACATCTTTGTTGTTTTGCGGGAATGTGCAGATAAGCTTTGGTTGGGCTGGTGGACAGATCGGGGTGTGTGACTCACCAGCAGTGTGTGGTGTGTGTTGAAAACAAGTCGTAACTGTCTTTACACGCAGCAGATGTTTAGCACTATCAAAACCTGTGGCTGCATCACCCTTCCAGCCGCTCTGGGTGTTTGCGTTTAGCACTTTCAGTTTGCAGCGTTTCTGGGTTGGAACAAACAGTGAGGGTTAGTGTTTCACCAGGAGGCTCCTCTTACCTGCAGCCGTCAGCACGGCCAGGGAATAATACCTGCATCAAGTTACCAGGAGCCTCTCATCTAACCAGGCTCTCCACTTTATCATTATGAGTCCTGCAATCCAGCTGGAGAGCCAAGTCCAGCAGGTAATGGCCGTCCAGGGGGGCTGCTGGGAGCTTATAGGGGGAAGGGGAAACGTCAGCTCCTCTTTCCAAGAAAAAAGCACCCAGCCTGGGCATGAAGACTCAGGATCCTGCCCGTCCAGCTGAGTGTTGGGTGTCCATGTTACGCAGGTGTACTGTTACAGCCATCATTACCTCATAGGTGACCACAGACAGACACGGGTATTGACAGAACGCCGTCATTCACGCTCTGGGGGCTGGGCGCAGGCGTCTTAAATTCTACATATTTGCATTCGACTCTCGAGCCACCAAGCTCATCTGCTGCAGGGTCGGAGAGACGGTGTGGTCTGAAGCAGAGCAGACAGGCGGTGATATATAGGGCCGTGGGACACTTGTCCCTGTTAGACCCCACACCGACCCAATGAAGTACCACAGATCCAAGCGCCATGGGGGAACAAGAGTGTGACTGAGCACAGACAAAGCCCTGAAAGAGAAACCCAGCCACCCCCTGCTGCTATTACCCATCCAGTGCCTGATCACAGCGAGGGACACGAAAGAGATGAGCAGGAAAAGACCGACGTAAATCTTATGTACAGGGACACTAAAGGGGAGGGAGGGGTGAGGGACAAAGACGGAAACAAGACTAAACAGCCGTCAGCCACACCAGCAGCTCTGTCAGGCTGGAGTCTAAGGTGCTCTGAAGTTAGCCAATACAATGCTTTACCTCTGGAGACCAACAAATATGACCTGATGGATGCACAACAGGCACAGTCTAAGTGATGTAAACTCTGGGAACCATGAATGTCTTCTGAACACTATAAAAGTGTATCCAAAAGTTGTCAGAAATTTCCCTCTAAGCCCCAAGTCTCACTGTCCTGAAGGAGCGAAGTAAGTCTTCAAGTTTGACCCCAGGAATTATGAGTCTTTGAATGGAAATTCGTCAAAACTTGGGTCGCCAGTTTGACCATGTGACCAAATTTTGCATCCTGTGTTTCGAAACTTTAGTCTTCCCAATCTGTGACCTCTTTCCCACTTGTTACTCTTCACTCTCTCATGTTTATCCTCTCTAAAAGAAGGAATAAGAGTCTTGTCAAAAAGCAGAGAATCCCACCCGTCAGTATTTCAATCTGAACCACAAATGCCGTGGCTACGAATGAGCAAACAAGGTGCCATAAATCTCATTTTTCTTTATTTGTGAAAAAGAAAACTGAAAATAAAAGCAGAAAATGAGTCCATACAGCGTCTCTGACTTTACAAACCCAATCATGAGATGAAACGAAGAACTCAACTATTGTCTCAAAGTGTTATTTCATTTAGAAGAGCTAATACACAATCGTGGTCCAGGATTCTTTGTCCTAAAAAAGAGCCCTTTGTCCTGGAGGAGTGAGTTCACACCTCGCAAAACACGTCCTCTCCAAAGCAAACAACATGGACACACTTCTACGTCTGAATGTAAGATACAACAAGTATCGCTGTACAATGATTGCACTTTCACACATTTTAAAGGGAAACAGTAGTTACTGTAGCTTCTGTGTTTTCTTATGGAGTAATTTGGTTACATCTCCTGACAAAAACAGCCCCAAAACAGAAATTTCCTCTTCAGAATAAAAACACTGCCACCCTGTCGAGTCCCAAGTGTTGCTCTTGGCACGGAGAAGGTCAGGTATTCATTTACGAGGCACTGTGGCCTTTTAAAAGTCACTATTTTATCCATGTTTGTCAGAGAAACTTGCTTCCAGGAGTTTTGTGTTTGTTTTGTTTTGCTCTGGTGTGACCTCAACTACTGGATTGAGGAAATGTTTTTCTAAGTACTTCAGAGGATTTTCCAGTCTGATATGAAACAAAAATGATGTCTTTCCTTTTGGAAAGAAGAAGCAAAATCATGTTTGATCTATTAAACTGCAACTAATCATCTTGAAAATGCATAAAGAGAACAATTAGTACAAAAAAAGTCAAAAAATTCAGTAAATCACCTCTACACCAAACATCATTTGGCACATATCTCATTATTCTTTACCATAGTGCTGCTGTCACAATATTTACAGTCATATTCAATTAATCCTCAGCAACAAAAGACATCCTGTCAAACAAAACACATCTCTAATGATCATAGCCTGGCTCTTACAGCTGTAGGTTAAACCTTAAGGACTGGACAACGACATCAACACACTCTTTCAGATGTAAACAGAGACCGAACCGTCCCATTCTATTTGCTCAGCGATCTGTGATGATGTGTTCTGATGTTGTACATTGTGGCATCATTATAAAAACACTTTATACATCTCGAAATGGACAATAAAAGTTGCCTAAGTGTAAAAAAAAACTGTCTTTTGTTCCCATGAAGGGAAGTGAAAAAGTTTCCATGCAGGAGAAACCAGAAAAGCAACAATTCCTCAAAGGAGGGTGTCAATCCTGGTGCTGGGGTCTCCACTAAGTGAGTCTCCAAGGTCAAACAGTTGGTCCAGGTTGACTGAGGAGCTACAGAGTAAGTCATTGCGGCCTTGCTCCTCCTCCTCTGGCCAGGGGCTCTCCAGGAACGCAGTGGCGAGGAAGGTTTCCTCGTCAAAGTCTGTGACGTCGTTATTCCTTTGGGTTTCCACCAACACGTGGATGTCTGCTGTGCCTGCAGCCGCCTCAATGGGAGAGATGTGGGTTCCTCGAATGGTCAGGTCTTCCTCTTTCATGATGGGGCTCAGGGGCTCTCCGCCGTCCAAACTGAGTTCACCATTAAGGGCAGAGTCCAGCAGGGCGTCCCAGTCAAAGTCACCTTTCAGAGGTCCAATGTCTTTCGGTTCATCTGTGGAGAGCAAAGGGGAGCTGGAGCGACGTGGGGCTTTGGCACCGTGTCTGGAGCCTTGAGGCTGTTTCCTCTTTAGCCCACTTCTTCCCCTGACAGTCGGCCAGGAGCCCAGCATGGTCCCCTCTGCAAGATGAGGGTCCCAGTTCTGGTCGGCACCAGTTGCCTCCTCGAACTCTTGAAGGAGCCTCTGGGACTCTGGGTTGACTGAGAGGCTGTTTGTAGCTCCCGTGTGGCTGTAGGAGACTCTGGACTGAGGCTGGAGGTTGATCCTGAGCCGGTTCTGAAAAGCTGGGTTGATCTGAACCGGGGGCATTCGTCGCTTTTTATAAGCACCACTCAAGAGGCGCTCTGCATACTGTGGGTCGATCTTCCAGAAACCACCTTTGCCGGGCTCGTCCTTCTGCCGTGGCACTTTGATGAAGCACTTGTTGAGCGACAGGTTGTGTCGAATTGAGTTCTGGAGAAAGAGAAGAATTTCGACATAAAAACCCTCAAACAGACTTGATTAAACAGGCTTGTTAAAGCTTTGCATAGAAACTAGATGAGTCTGCTGCCCTCTGCTCCTTTCAAAGTCGACCATAAATGTACTTTAAGGCTACCAAGAGGATTAATTATTTATATCTGGGCTGCAGACTTTGTACATAGTACCTAAACAACCCAGTTTGATTGTATTTTCTTCGAACTTTTCATTTATCTGATGCCTTTTGTTGGAACACCAGCATTAAACCAACTGTACATCACCTGATGTGAGGCAGGAGGTCCACATGAAGCCCCATACATCTCACATTCATTCATTACTCCAACCCCCCTCCTTTCTCTGGAGTCTAAATAGAGCGGTAACCCAATGACCTTTGTTAAATATTATCTGCCCCATGCACGGCCTTACAATAACAGAACGCTCTGAGCAGGACGCTGAAACACGGGAGTACAGCTAACAGCTTCATCAATCATTTATCCACCGAAATTAAACTTTTCTGGAAAAATTCCTGCCCTTCAGAGTGGGAATCTGCCACCAAAACATCACGAGCTTCCCTGTATCAGAAAAACCAGTGACGTGTAAAGTCTGAGGAGTTTCACAGAATGAAAAAAGGAGTAAAAAGCTGTTTCAATAAGTAGCTATTCCAGGAATAAATGTGTTTCAGAATATATTTTTTGGCATATGATCCTACAGTTTTGTTTACTATTAACCTCTTGAGCTGTTTTGTGCCTCTAAGTGTTGTTGGAGTTATGAATTACCCTCACAGCCAAGTCAATAATACACCCTGGGAGTGTGGCACAGAGCCCAGAGGTCTCACTGTTCTGGATTTTTCTTTTCTGGCTTTGAAAAAGTCTCGCTCCAAGCTGTGATCTGACCTCAGTGCAGGGAGCAGACCTGACAGACAGTCATCTTCAAACAATAGGGGGGAGTGTGTTGGAAATGAGGCATCCTTTTGTAAGAGTGTGTTGTGAGCTTTGTGTGAGGTAATTTGTCTCCTTGTGTGTGTTTGTGTGTGTGTGTGGTCTCTTACCTGCCAGGTGGGATCTGCGTGCCTGTAGAAGCAGAAGTTGTCAGTGATCCACTTGTAGATGCAGGATAAAGTGATCTTGCTCTTCTTACTGGCTTGCATGGCCATGCAGATGAGTGTGGCGTATGAGTACGGCGGTTTGATGTGCGGGTTGGTTTTGTAGTCCACCTCATCGGGACAGTGACCGTGCGCCACGATGCTGGGGAGGCTCTGCATCCTGCTGTAGGCCGCAGCTGTGGGTTTCCCCGGGGTCAGGGGCATGCCTATGGAGGCGGGGTCCCCGGCTAGAGGTGAGGCTGGGGCGTCGGAGCCGAGCGGCTGGTGACCGAACAGGTGCGGCTGGTGGTGCGCCTGCTGCGGTACGTTGGCACCGAGGATGGAGAACTCCTGCAGCCACTGCAGGCTGGTGAGGCTGTCGTCCAGGTTCACGGAGCTGCAGCAGCTGCTGTTGCTGACGCTGTTGCTGTCCCGCTCCTCAGCCTGAGCAGCAGCGGTCACCACCTCCTCCTCCAGCCCCACCGAGCCTTCAGGCCACGGGTCTGCACAGCTCAATGACAGCATGGCTCTCACCAATACTTCTCCCCCTTTTTGTCACCCAGCTCCTTCTCCTCCTCTCGCTGCCACCACCTGACAGGGCCGAAAATATACACCCAACTTCATCAAAGTGCGAGACTGCAGGACAATGACGGTGCTATTTGAAAACAAAGCCTCTGTGTGCGTAAAGATTCCCATTCCTATTGAAATTCCGTAACTAGTCTGTCACCTGGATTTGAAACAGTGTGGAAACTTAAAGTAAAGAATATTTTGAACAAATACCTCCACTCCTTCCTTAATGTGCCGCAAACTTTTGTTTCACTGTCAGGGAACTTTCCCGAAAAACTCCGTTACGCACTTGACGCTGAGTGCAGAGAGGAGCGCACAAAGACACCTGAAGTATTTTTATCCACTTTAATGAATCTAACAGTAACAGAATGGATGGATTTTAAAAATATATGTTTTTTCCCATGTAATTTAGATTGGACGTGCTTTGTCACCTTTAAAGAAATCTATTGAGGATGCTACAAAACTGCCAATTGATGGAGGGATTTTCATTTAAAAATAACTTTTCATTCCAGAATCGTTTAAATTTAATTAATTTGTTTGGACAGTTGACTAAGCAGTGAAACTAATCTCTATATATTCAGGGCCTTTTGAATCAGGGACATAAAGTGTGAAACATTCAGATGATAAATGATTAAATCTTCTTAGAATTAAGACTCAAACTTACCTCAGTCAGTTGTGGTGTTGAGAGAAAAAAATCTTTAATATCCCAGAGTGCAGCAGTGTCCTGTCCGTTCAGCCTGCTCAGTGAGCACCTGTCGCTGTCTCGTGTGTGAAATGGAGAATCAGAGAAATTCCAGCAGTGGACTGAATGTTTGGCGCTGCGCTGGCCGCTTCTTCTCCTCCGTGGAGGTCTTTGTACCGGGTGTTATAGCGGGCTGCAGGATCCGTCTGGGAGGCAGTTTAATACCTGGTTGCAGGAGGTTTGTCCAGCAACCATAGAAACGGTACACCCCCCTTGTAAACAGCTCCCTGCTCCTTCATTGGCCTGCTGGTTTCTATAGTGCTTCATTTTTAATCACCCTCACGTCAACTGTGACTGCTGCAGTGGGTTCTCAAACTGAGGCCCGAGGACTCACCAAAGGACCTCTGAGCAAACACCAGCTTTTACATGTATATAAAGTCAACAAATACCATTAATCCTAGAAAGACAGGAGAGTTTGTGTGTGTGGTGCACAACTTTCTTTTACATGTGTTATTAATGTTTTTCTTGATCTTATATTCACTATTATTGTCACAATTCTCATAAGAAGTAGGTTTGATATGATTAAATATTGAGAAAAGTAATACATTCAGGTGTTTATTGATGTATTTTAAATCTCCTGTTGTCTTCAAGTCAATTTGACCAACTCTCAATAGTTATTTTGTTTTAACTTTGGTTTTCTTTCACAGAATTGATTGCAAGTTATATGGATGGTTCCAGACTATGCTATTTAAATGTAACATAAATTATTATTATTGTTGATAAATCTAGTATGTTTAATATAATTTAAAGCATCTCCCTGCCATTAAAGAAATTTAATATCCTGCCATCACTTTAACAAATACCTGTCTGTGATAATACAAAAAAAAAATAATAATAATCAGAAATTTAGCTTTTTTCTAATCAAATGTAAGGTATACCTTTATGTAAATAAGGTCTATCACACCATACATCACAAAAGTAATTGCTAAATATATGTGAATATGTTGAAACCATCCTCACAAAAATGGAAGAAAAGAAATGGAGGACATTTTTACTTTGTGTACTTTTGTACTTCATAAGCAGTCATTACAGGCAGTGCAGAGAAAGACAACAGAAGGGTTAAACTAGGGCTGAATGATTTGCAAAAAATTCCCTGTTGTGCAATTGCGATAAATTGAGTTATTATTTTTAGGTTACACATCTTATGTGTTGTTTATATCAGATGCTTACTACTTATTTTGTACTTACTATTGCTTATTTCATTACATCTGTCCCATCTGTTTTCTTATTATTCTCATTATGAATAAGAAAAACTCAACTATTTGGGAGAAAAGTACAATATTGATTTCAAAGAATTCACAGACAAGAGTCTGTTCGCATGTACAGGTACATCTCAAAAGAAGTGTCTCAGAGAATTAGAATATTATTAAAAGATAAATAAAAAAGGATACATCAAATAGCAGTATCAGGCCTCTGAAAAGTTTTGCTACTTCCTGACCATTTTTGCAATCATCTGCATCTGCTAACCTAAACTCTTCCATATCTCTCAAATTTTACATCTAACTTTTTTAGTGTGTGTGCGTGTGTGTGTGTGTGTGTAAGAGAGAGAGAGAGAGAGAGAGAGAAAGTGAGGGGGGTTGGGGGTGGAAGAATGTACTCTTCTTCATAAGACAGGGAGGAAGAGAAAGAGAAAAGAAAAAGGTTCAGCCCCTTGAGCGTTACATTAGCTGGCTGACTGGTTTCCTGAAGGGCCTCACAAAGACAACTGTAAAGCAATAAAGAAAAGTCGTCTCATTTCTGCGGACCTCATGTCTCTTTAAAGCCTGCTTGCTGCTCACCACACAAAAAAAACACTTTCTGTGACAGACTCTGATACTTCTCAATGGTTTTATTCTCAGGTGTGTTTTTCTCCTTAGTTTCAAGTTTCTCAGATGTCTTACAAGAGTAAAAATAACAACTAGAAACAAGCATATCACTCTCTGATGTGACTTTTGGTCTTCAGAGTTTAATTTTCTGGGTTCATGGTCAAGTCCTGGTCTTCATGTCGCTCTGATATCTTTGTGTCATCAGTGCTACAGACTGGAACGACTCCTCCATTCATGTTCATGTAAGCATCCTTATTCAGCCGCCCACCCCTCCTCCATGATCCTATAGGACTACCTTCATCAGAGGTCAAAGGTCACAGAGGGAGCGACCGAGCATGGTAACCTCTCAGAGAGTAGGGTCGAGTTTGGACTCACAGGAGGTGGAGAGAAAGACCTTGACTGACAGACAGAGTGGAGGGCACAAACACTCGAGTACATCCAAGCAGAAATGCAATACAAACATTTGCAGAAGATTAATATAATTTTTTTATATTAACACATACAGGATGTATAACACATGGACATTACCTGAGTGATGTCACCCACTGGTGTCTGAAGACCCTTGAAAAAAAGCTTTAAAGGAGTGTTGTTTGAATTTGGCCTCAAGTGGACACTCATGAAAGTGAAGATTCCACATGTTAATGATCTTCTGCAACAGAAAACTTCTCATTATCTGAGGGAGTCATGATGGATGTATGAAATCAGTATTTGAAGCTTAATTCAAAATTTAAAGGAGTTTAAACTTGAATTCTGATCCTAATTTGATCTCCTTTTCCTGAAAGAAGTAGAATTGTGCATCCTTGTGTCCTTATGTTTCAAGCAGTAGTGCTTGCTCTTGGACAGGTGGGGGCGCCATATACCATATCATGGTTTTAACCAAGAGGTGAGTGTTTGTTGAAGGTGTGAAAGAAGAAGGTGGATATTTTCTTTGAAATATGCTGCAAATACAAACAATATGGCATTAAGATCTGAAGACAACAAAATAAATAAATACATAAAAGTTACTGAAAATAAAGTACTAGGGTTTTTTTTTTCACTTGTATCCCTATACAGTGTCAAGAAGTTTCTTTGCTTTTTGGTTAATCAAAATTCTAAGGGATTAAATATCCATCAGGATCTCACTGAACTCATTTGTGAATGTAAAGTTTTTCAAGTAAGAGGATTATTTTCATCAGAGATGCACAGTTTTTCTTATTGTCCATTTGTGATGTCATTTTGGGAAAATTCATTCAAATGAAAAATCTTTGGGTAAAGCCAATCGTGTATGTATAATCATTATCCACACATGCCACCACATTCAGGGGGAATAAATTGATACATTAAGAGAATAACTTTCTAGTATCCTATTTTTAAAATTGTTATGTTTATAATATCCTCTATGACTTATATGTATTTTTTTCATTAATAGAAGTAGTTTTTTTCCTTATACACCTTACTAATACCTGTACAAGAGAGCACAGTATACCAAAACAAATTCCCTGTATGTTCAAGCCTGGCAATTTAAGTTGATTTTGATTCTGATTCTTAATGTTTTATTCTCTTTCTTAATCTTTTTGTTTATTTTGATATGACATATCAACAGCATATCAGAGGATTTACCACAGAAACATCCTTGTATTTATTTCCTTTTTCAATTTAATTTTTTTTTTTTAATCCTTAATAAATATCTAAAATTTGCACAGCAAACAAGAAAAAAAATCCGGCACATTTAAGATTGTTTGAATATTTATTTTAATGTTTACTTTTTGGCTGCCAAGCGGAGCAGCCAATCAGCTCTATGAATCCACGCAATACGTCAGTGTAACGGACATATTCAAAAGCGCGTGCACTTGTTACAGGACGTCTAAGGAGGGCGGGGACGTTAACGTTCAATGTGGTTCGCTTCCTCCCGCCCCTTTCGGGTGGTGCTGAAAAGTAAACCAAGCATAACAGTGGTTTTAAATGCTTATCCGTCGTAGCCAATCAGAACTCTCCCAGTACTATGTGTCTCTGCTTCGTCCAATCAGGAGCGCCGTCTTCTTTGTTGTTGGTGATGACATGAAAATATTGTTGTTGCTGTTGGAGGCTGCGGACGGAGACTCGGTGGTGGGAGACAGGCAGGCAGGCAGGGAGGACGGGGTTTGAAGGTTCCGAGGTGTCGATTAACCTGATATATTTTACTTGTTTCGGCTTCGAAGAAACTGGAAAGCGGACATGTCGGTGAATATGGAGGAACTCAGACATCAAGTCATGATTAACCAGTTTGTTTTGACGGCAGGCTGCGCCGCTGATCAGGCGAAGCAGCTCCTACAAGCGGCCCACTGGCAGTTTGAGGTGAGTGTCAACGCTCAACGTCCCCCCAGTTTATGCACCAAAGACTTCCTCTTTGTGTCTGATTCATTTAACACCAATCTGGGTTCAAACTTTGGATGTGTTCCCGTTAACCCCCCGTGGGCTTTCGCAGAAGTACGTTACATCCTGCCGAGCCACCATGCGCTCCTCGAAGCTAAAGGCAGCTAAAGCTACTGAGGACGTGGTTTTCCCCTCAATGTCCGTTTTTGTTTACATTCTCCACAGGAATCCACTGTGTCATTGCGAAGCTGATGTTGTTAGCCTAGCTGCTGAGAGGATAAACCCAGTCTTTGTGCAGCTTTATGGCCGCTCAAGGTTGGTCTTTATGGTTTAATAGGTGTCGTTGAAAACAGAAGTTTCAGACTGACGTGGTGAGCTTATTATCACTGATGCCATCTTGTCTGATAACATGTTCTCCTCTGCACTCAGCAGCCATTACTCACAGATTGTAAACTATGGGTTTGGCTTGTTTGTTTGGCTTTAATCTTTGCATCTAAAGCACATAAAATAAAGATTAAGCCCTTCCTGTCAGGCAGGTTTGACCTAACTGTATTACACTCATTCAGAACAATACAAACACACAACTATCTGCATCATAATGGGGCGTTTTTGTTGTTTTTTGTGTCAGTATATTCATTCAGTATTACAAAATTTTCACAAAGCATCTAGGTGGACTTTTCCTCCCCATATTACAACAGAGTGAAAAAGAGTTGGCTGTAGGGCTTGGTAATATGGCATAAAAATGATATATTTCTTCATGTCACCTGATCTCAATTATTATCACAATTTTCAATATTATTTTTAAATTGCCAATTTTAAGGCATCTGTATTGAAAACTAATGAAACCATAGATAAGATAGAAAGTTAGATAGTACTTTTATTGATCCATTTAGGTGTGTCCATCAGGGAAATTGACATCTCCATCACAATGCACTGTACACATACACAATAGGCATTCAAAAGGGTCAGCACTGTTAAAAATGTAAAAAGATTTTATAAAAAGGAAATAAAGTTAAACATAAATAGAGTTTTAAGATGTATTCAAGTATGCTGTGTATACCTTAGAGGGATTATGTATGTGCATAGGAACAGGAATACAATAATATAGCAATAATGATAAAGATAATAATAATAATAATAATAGTTCTACATTTTATCAAAATAACAAGCAAATAAAAACAACACAGCTTTTTTTTGCAGGTATACAAGACACAAAATAAACAAATTGCTCCCCTGAGAATGTTGAAGACTCCCTGAAATGTAAACATTATCATTATCTAAAAGACACTGGGTTACATCTTTTCCTCTGTACTCCACCCCACGTTTAGCTTCACGTTTAGTTATTCTGTTTGCTCCTCTGGCAACTTACAACTGTAATTGGAGCAAGGAAAAGGTCGACTCTGATTGGCTGTTGTCGCCAACATTTCCACCATGTTTGATTGTTTAAATATTCTCACAGCTGATCATCATAATTGATCTGAAATTTACCCAACCCTAACTGAATGAATTATTTCTTCTCTACACTTGCTACCTGCTATCTGATGTTTATAAAATTGATTATTAAAAGTAATTTAGTCACTTTTGAGGCACTACGTTGACTCCACCTGGATATATTCCTGAGTATTATCCCCCAATGAGCCAGGACACAGTCTGAGATCCTCTTGCAATGCTCTGCTGGCCGTCCCAAGGTCGAAACTTAAAGCTAGGCTTCTGCAGACACCTCCACTCTGGAGCAGCTTTCCAGAGGAAGTCAGGCTTGCACAGCATTTTGTTTTATTGTTTGTATTCTTTAATTGCTCTGCTGCTTTTATTATCTATTGTCTTGTGATGCACTTTGTTACATGCTTAGAGGAGGGCTAGTCAAATAAAGGTATTTTTATCATGTCTATTCATATCATCAGGTAAAATTGTCTTCAGCAGAGTGCAGACAAACTGCAAAACAAAAACAAATCCCATCCTCCTTCAACCTTCCCAAGTAGTGCTGTTTTTTTCAGCTCTGCAAAATAGAAGGAGATAAGTGGGTCATAAAAGTGAAACAGAGACACTTCCTAGTTTGCGTTCACTTCTCTGTTATTGTTTTACTTTTGTGGTTGAACTGGTTTAACTGAAGCCAACTTTAAAAATATTTACAGCCACATTCGACACCAAAATTAACCGAAGCAGGCACAAGATTTGTAACTTCTATGCTTTGCAGTTTGGTGTCAAACTGATCACATCAGTTTAGTAATGACATCCATTTTTCCAGGCAACATGTTTTAGATTTGTTATCACATCATGGAATAGAGAACTATGTAAATATGGTTTCAGATAGTCTCATCCCTCTTTGAAATTGAGCTAGTAGCTGTCAGATGATCTGAAATGTAAACAGACCTTCAGTGCACTCTGGGGCGTTTATGTTGTTGTCCCTGTGTTTTTAAAGTAACAGCACAGAGCTCTAAATACAAACCGGCCTCCTCCCCCAGCATCTCTGTGTTTGTAGCATATGTAGGGCCTGTTGAACAGCTGACTGACACCTGAAGGACTTGAAGCCAGAGCCTCCAGATGGTTCTGCTGCTCAGACCACTCCTCCATCTGCTTTGATGACCAATCTGTCAGGGCTGTGCCGCCTGAGTCGGGCCAGGTGAATCACAAGCGGGGCGGGTGAAGGGGAGGAGGAGGCTTAACTGACGACTCTCTGACGGTTCTCACGTTCAAACGGCTGGATTAACTCTCCTAACAGTGCAGTTTCTCCTGAAAGATGAACTCAAAGTTGTAGCCAATCAGGGAGCTTGAAGGTTTTTGTTGAGCTGGGAAACTTGTAATTCGGAAACCAGTTAATCTGTTAATTCTTGCTGTTTTATGACTGCTTTTCTGTTTCTTATAACAGTATTTGAAACAGGAGTAAAGCACCAACTGTAACTCTGAAACCTGACTGTTCACTAACATATTTTTGGCTCTACTTGGCTGATGGGTACTAAAGTTTTAGAATTGCTCAATCTGATTTTCCTCTGCCAGCTGTGGTGAAACAGACGATGAGTTCATGTTAAAATAACAAGAGTCAGAGTCAGAAAATTTAATAAGAATTTACTTTTGTGCAATGAGTCTGAAGCTTTTAAACAGGAAACAAAAGTCACACCAGCATCTTCAAATCCCTAGACTTCATTGACTGAACCATCATTCTCCAAGTAAGGTTGTGTCTGCTCACCACCAAATCTCCATATTTAGAAATAAATGACTCTTTTATCAAAGCGCTTCAACAAGGAAGAACTTGTTGAAATTAAAGCATCACTTAAAAGTGATTTTCAATCAAATCACTTGATCTGAATGAGGGTTTTGTTGTAACTTCCAGTGGCAGAGTGTCTGCAGGGGCAGAAATAACCTTGATGATGACAAAGTTACGTAACAGTGAAGTTAAACAGGGAGCTGTTTAAGGAAAGAAATGTTTCACTAACTATTCTCGGAGCTATTTAAAGACAAAACATTCATTTAGACAATTCTGCAGTCAAAAAGCTGGACTTAGAGATATTAACACTTAAGAGGAGAGAGAGTGAGCTAATGCTGGATTACTCACTGACGTTTTTCTGATCCCATTTCCTCTTAATTCTTTCTTTGGAAGCAAAAGGTTTTTTCTCTCTCTCACATTTCGTGTGTTTTTGTTCATGTCTTACAGTTTAAACATGGGCACCTCTTCCTTACTTTCCATTTCCACCACACCCAAACATAGAAACCAGGAGCAGTGAAGAAACAAACAGGAGAGAAACTGAGATGTAGAAAAGCTTCACATGTGTGTCGCGGTTGTGTTTTATGAATCAGGAGTGGATAAAAGACAGGGAGGTAGTTTCTTAAACACTGATGTAGATTTGTGACTGACGGCAGCATGAGCTGAATCCTCTTTGTGTTTCACTTTAGAGCAGAGTCACACTCTTTATCTACAGGCTGCCACCTCCTCCCCCTCCGTCTCCACGTGTCAGGGCCGTTATGGTTAGAAATTAAAGTGAATTGTTGCAAAGTGATTGTGTAAACTTGCGCTCCTTTTATTCTGAATGTCCTCCTTTAAACTAATGACTTTATTGTCTTCAGGTGATTCAAAGAAGCAGGTGACTGTTACCCGTGAACCAATGTAAACAAATCTCTTATCACTGCTGATTGTAAGCTCAGGTATTAACTTACACTTCACCTGACTCATTTTCACAGTAAAAGCCCCATGATTTAAAAGGAACAACGATGTCAGGAAACAGGGTGTTGTCAGCCGTAGTGATTTTAAATAACTGAACCAGTCAAATAAAGTAGGTCAAAAATACAAGGAAGTAAAATCCAGGAGCAGATTCAGTGAGGAGGATTTATGGAGCTCTTTCACTATGAGAGCTGTTCAGCCGAGCGAATCCGCTCTGATGTGTCTGAGGTTTGTGAATACAGGGTTGTGTGGATGTGTTTGTCTGGAGAGTGTAGTAAACAGACTGTTTGTTTCAGTGTGACAGCAGTGGCCTGATTTCTCTCAGCTCCGAGGCCAAAGGCGACTTCTGTGCTCAGCTCGGCTCGGAGCAGCGTTTCTGTTTCTCACTGAAGAAGAAAATACGACTGCAGGATGCTTCGTTTTAGTTTGATAGTAGGTGAGGGAAGGGTTAAGAGTTTTACGATAAACTGGTATCAGAAGTTATGACAGGATGACAGTGGTGAGAACAAAAGAAACTCACACAAACCTCAAACAAGTTCTTGTAACTGAAAGTGCTGTGATGAAGCTTTCTGTTCCTTTTTCATGTCCTCAATGATAAAGCAGACTTTAACACGCTTATTTATTTTCAGTTTTACATCTCTTATCACAGAAATGGAGGAGACACTCTCTTTCATATTATAGACGCATTGATAAGATTTTATTGCGACCAATGCCCTTATTGATCTGATTCTGTTTCGTTTCCCTTATCAATTCTTCCAGTGAACTTTCTCTCAAAACAAGAAGTAGTTGTACAGGATCTCAATTACATTTTATTGAGTTTATAAGAAAGTAAATCTGAAATTGGTCTCTGGATTTACATATCTAAGGTGACGTCAGTATATTGTTTTAATACTGTATGTTATTAAATTGTATTGACTGAAGTAGGTCACTTAAAATGCTTTGAGTTAGGAGCCTTGAGCTTGCTGTAGTTTTGCCAATTGAAAAATAGTAGTTATATCACATTAGGCTAAACACTAGCATATTGATGCAATTTCCAATGTATTTTGGCATCAAGCTCGTGCTGTGTTTTCTTCATGATTTTTAATACTTTTGGAGATGAAGAGCATGAGAGAGAGAGTAATGTAAATTTCTTTGTGTGTTAAGTTTTACAGATTCTTAAGTCAAACTTCAAGCCAAAAATCATGAATCAGAGTTTTGTTGGGGAATTGTCATTTATATGCTCGGCTAAACAGAGTGGTCGACTTAAGTTTTGGCTGCTAAGAATAAAGGCTAATGATGCTGATGGATTGAACCATTTCTTATTGATTCTTAACAGGAACCAGTTCTCGATACCCATCCCTAATCCACTTCCCTCAAGTTCTTGGTGTCGGATGGAGAGAAAGACTGTTTTTGCATTTTAACTCACAAATGTCCTGTTTTTACTTTCATATTTACACCACGTCAGGTTCAGCCTGCTGAGTTTAAAGGTTCACAGGAAACAGATCATACTACACAAACACATCTCAACTGATCTTTCAGGAAACGTAGTGAACCTTCCAGTCATACTTTGTGTACAGCAGGAAACGTTCGGTGACATCAGCGAGTGACGCTCACCTTCGATGAAAACTTAAACCACGAGCTCTCAAAGAACGGCGCGAGGACACAAAAGCAGCTCTGCAGCACTTTCTCGCTTTGAAATGTGTGTCACGTTGAACACATTCCTGCTTGGCCGCTGCTGTTGTCAAACAACCCCGAGCGTGGGGAGGAAGGAGGGGGTGAGGCAGAGGAGGGGGAGGAGGTGTGGGGAAACCGCACATTCATTGAAGTGTTGGCAAGAAGGAGGCCTCCAGTGAAGGGGAAACAAAGGCTTTGCTGGGCAGTAAAACAAGCTCACAGTCTCTGCTTGAAACTTTCAGAGCAAGGGTGCCTTCAACACAGAAATACTTCATGTTGTTATGATACTGTTTCCCATGTTTCGTCTTTATTTTAAGTAGCTGGTTGTGACCTTACACCGAGAGATATCAGAGACTTTAAATATTTGACAATTGAGCAAGGATGCTTTGTTTTGTGCCACTGGCGTTTCTCAGCGATGACTTTGAGACATGACGCTCTCTCTGTTTTCGCTCGCACACATGAATCACCCTCCTGTCAGACTCAGAGGGTTGTTTGTTTGGGCTTCGGTCTGTTATCAGCTTTTTGTTTTCGTCCCTCTGAGGTCATCCAGCGTGTTTTTGTTCCACTGGCCTTGGCTGCGTTCACAACAAAGAGAAACAATACAAGATGATGTCTCATTTCCTTGTTTGTGCAGCGAGGCGGCCACGAAAGCTTATTTTTGATCCCAGAAAAACGACTCTTTAGGGTCTAAAACTGTGATTCAACGATAGTCCACAGTTTTAGATCCCGGCAGCACAGATGTGAGCAGTTAACTGACCTGAGCACAGATCCTGACGGGGGATGGGTTAGATTTTCCTCTGTGTGGTCAGATAAAAAAGTCTGACTCCTTCTCTTCTTCCTGTTTACAATCTGAATCAATCATGATGATGATGATGATCTCCTCTCTCTCTCTTTCCTCCTCCGCAGACGGCCTTAAGCTCCTTCTTCCAGGAGGCCAACATCCCCAGTCACCACCACCAGATGGTAAGTGCATTCGGTTTCCCTTAAAGAACAAATCTCAGCCTTGAGGCATGTGTGGCTGAGCGGAGCTGACGGGGTGAATCCCTCGAGCTGGGCGGAGGGTCCGCTGCACCCACTGACCCACTGGGCTGGACGCAGAGTTACAGACACACAGCTGGGTCAGCTCTTTCTGGTACTCAGGGACTCACGCTGTAAAAACCAGGTCCAGTTTAGACAGGAGGCTGCTCTGTATTCATACGAAGCAGGACTTGAATTGAAGTCGAGCATTTCTGATGTTGTTCTGCTTGTTTGCATCACACTGGAGGACGTTACTGTGCCTGATGCAGGTTTTCAGTTCACTGACAACCTTCAGGCTTTCACATGATGCTCAAACTAAATCCTCAGTGTGATATACTATTCAGCTGATTCATGATTCTGTGTCATCATGATTTTTCTTCTTTAATATTTTTCTTTATTTAGGATCACTATAGAGATGTTCTGATACTATTTTTCCCTCCCGATACAGATTCCGATACTTGTGCTGCAGGTTTCGGCCGATGCCAAGTACCAATCCGATACCAGTATGTTATAAAAAAAAATATCATCCTGCAACTGTATGACAGTGAAATGATTATCATTGTGGTTCAGGTTAAACCCTTTATAAAACATGAGAATACAGGAAATTAAAGCCATATATTTCAACATTTATCTTTGAACATAACAGTATGATTGTGCCAGTTAACTTAGCTCCAAGTCTCGCGTCAACATTTGTGTGTTGAATCTGTGTCACGTGATCAAGCAGGATGTAGCCATTGACTGTATGTAGAATGGACAGCGTGGCTCCGCCTGTTAAGGTCCTACAATTTTGAAACAAAAAAAAAAGAAAAACGTTACTGGAGCCGCCATTGTGCAGCCCGAGTATGCGCAGTAGAGAATTTCCGGGGGAGCAGAGTAAAAAAGACAAATGAAAATATTTATTACTTCTTCTTTAGAAGGTTTAGTCTCCTTTTGGCTCTTTCCTGAAGCTTCTTATATCCCCGATAAAAACTACTCACGAACGGCAGCTGTCAACTATTGTAAAACGAAACTTATAACACGGTTTTTAACATCCAATGACTAATGAAAAACCAACTTCTCATTGAAAAAAAATGACTTGAACAAAATGCAGCCGAATTACATCGTCATACCACCGCAGCAAAAGGACAAGAGAAACATTTCTACCAGGTATCGTAATTTTTCAAAGTTTTCCCGACTCATATCTGGAATGCATGGGGGGGCGGGGCTTATGACCTATACTGCAGCCAGACACCAGGGGGCGGGGCATCTGCTGGAGGCTTCAGTTTGAGCCGAACGTCATTACGTCCACTTTTTATACAGTCTATGGTTGCAGCACAGCATTACTGTTTTAAGAGTGGCAAAGAAGACTGTGCCAGAGTTTAACAGAGCTAAACATTACATTTCTAATTCAATAAATTACCTGGTATCTGTATCAGTGACTCCAGTAGTTGCCGATACCGTTATCAGCATTTTCGGCAGTATCGGAGCAATTTCCAATACTGGTATCGGTATCGGAACAACTCTAGATCACTATACAACAAATATACAGTCGTCATGGGTTACATTCTTCTTTTCATTCACTCATACAAGAGATTTTGCCTCATGCCTCTCAGTTAAATTGAGCCTCTGAATCCTCCTCACTGCAGCACGTCCGTCTGTAACTCCGCTCGCTTTAAGTCGTTCTGCTCCACAGCCGGTTTGTGCTGACAGGATCGCTGTTCAATCTCTAATTGCTGCCCTGTAAGACAATAATTATGGCCTCCTGAAAGGATTCACTTCACAAAAGTAAATGAGTAATTCGTCTGTTGCTGTGCAGACTTGCGTCACACACACACACACTCTCACACACACACAGAGCTGTCTGTGTCCTTGGCTCAGTTCTGCTTATGCAACGCCGTGTCTTAACTGTTCGTGTCTGAAAACTCTGCCTCCAACCCACCGCGCTACATTCCAGGATTTGTCCCATCCTGATCACGCAGCAGCGCCGTGACCATAAAAGAGTTTTTTTCCTCTCTGTGACCTCCCCTGGGTGTAAATTCCTGTCCACTCTCTCAGTAGCTTGTTGGAGCTTGAAGGAAGTGAGGGAGTGTGTGTGTGTGTGTGTGTGTGTGTGTGTGTGTGTGTGTGTGAGAGCGGCTTTGTTATTATTTTGGGTGCAGCGTGGTGACATCATTCCCTTCAAGGTCCTGGGTGTGTGCTTATGTATAGGAGAGCGCAGAGCCGTCCTTCCTCCCCCTCTTCTCCTCCTCCACCTCCCTCTGCACTCAAACTGTCCCAACATGGCTTCAGGGGCTTTCATGGTGCCGCGTCGAAGCAGCTCGGAGGAGAAGGAAGTCAGAGTAGCAGCAACAACACGCTCTTAATCAAATATTAACTCTCTCTGCTGACAAGAAGTTAGTCACTGCTTCCTCCTCAGCTTTAAAGACGGAGGAGGGGAGTCTGAGAAACAGGCCAAAGGAAGTTTATCTCAAACTGAACTGTGAGGGGAGGAGGACTCTGGAGAGTTGAGCCGTGTTTGTGTTATGAAAGCAGAGGAAGGTTTGCACAATAAAGCACGTTTACAGCCTGCTGCAAAGACTCGCTCTTTATCTTATTTCTCTTCACGTGGAGCGGGTTCATGTGTTGTTGCATTCCTAAAAGGATCAGCTCAGATTGGAGATGTTGAGATTCAAATAGTTGAGATCAGGATCAGGCCATCTCTGCTCTAAACTCAACCACAAGACTAAATTATAATAACAAACCCTGCGTTGTTTTATGAAGATGATGTATTTGTTGAGACAATGTTCTCAGTGAAAAAATGTCAAAAAAGAAGTGGAGTAATTTTCATGTAGACCCTCGAGTTGATTCCACAACTGGCTGAGTCGCTCCCTGCTGGACATTAAGAACATTACAAGTTTGAGGCACAGACTTAAGAAACAGAAAATCAGCTCTGAAAGAAAAACTATAAGAGAAAAAATGTCAACAAACAGAACGATGACACGTTTGTTGTGATTCAGCCTCTGATGACCGTGATGAAGAACCAGTTGTGTGACATGTTGGGAGCAGATGCATGAGGGTCATGAGTGTATCCTGTGTGTTTAGTACACATCGTTCTTTCTCATGAGAGCTGTTATTGTTTGTAATGAGCGCTGGCACTCCCTACGGCGCTGAGCAGACTCTGAGATGTGGTTGAAAACTCTTTGCAGCCTTATTTTGAAATAATGACTTTATAAAAGCTTAATTGGCAGAGGATGTTGGAGTCCACTTTTTTTTCAGACAGATACCAGTACAAACCTCTGGTGTACTCACTGATGTCATGAGTACTTTTGATGCATAAAACTTCAATTAACACCATTATAGATTATTTTGAGATTTAATACTAAAAGAGGCAGCACACACTCTACCATGAAGTCCAAAATAAAACACAAACAACTCAGTACTTTTTTAAAACACACACTAAATACACTAACTACTAATGCTCTCTGAGTTTTATTCAAGGCTGAGCAGTATATTGCAAATTAGAATAAATCACAACAAAGCCTGCTGCAATGTTCTAATCGCATACAGTGCAGTATTTCTCTCACCTGAAATCTATCAGAATACCTGATACAGTAAATTTTTTTTACACTCCACACCAGTTTTATTCAACCCTACTCAACCAAAGAGCCAAATAGTTGAAAACTACCTTGTTAAGGGCAACAATATAAGTGGAAAAAAAGTGTCAAAAACTGTAGCAATAAAAATAAGTTTAAGTAAAAAAAATGGTCAAAAAGCAAGAAAATTGGGAGCATACTGGAGAAAAAAGAGTGAAAAGGGACAAAAATGGGCAAAAAGCAGTTGCAAAATAGTTGCAGAAATAAAATGTCATGGGTTGTTGTCAAACTGTAATTTATGTCAGTGTTCTTTCAAAAAATGTGTTTGTTTGACAACACATTAGATGGGGAACCTAAAAAATAATTGCACCATAAATCGCCTTTGCAAAATAGGGAAAAATAATCTCATTTTTTATTTTCGAAACCTTTCAGCCCAGGTTGTATTTAAAGGTGCAAAATTAATGCACGAATTAAAGAAAAAGCATTAACCATTCAGCTACTTCAGGCTGTCTTTTGCCGTAAGTGTTCACTTGATTCTGCACTGACCCCTGAGAAACTCAAAATATGATCATTTAATGTTAAAAACTATCAGCAGCTCGACATTGATGAGGACAAACTGTCAATATCTGCTGCTCAGGGTAACAGAGTTTGTGAAGGTCGACTCGTGTGACAGAGTTCTGGTTGTTTTGGTCTAAACACAAACATGTGACACCTGTGTTTGTGTGAGTGTGTGTGTTTGTGCAAATGTCTGTTTGCTCTAAATATACCGACCCCACACTGCACAGCTGAGAGGACCCCCCCCCCCCTTCTCTATTCCTGGCTGATACCTGATCTGTGTGTGTGTGTGTGTGTGCGTGTTGATTGGTGTTCTCATTGAGGACTTGGCATTTAGCAGCGTGTCACAGCTCCAGACTGACCCAGAAGAGACACAGTTCTCCAAGAGCTCAGAGTTAAAAAGTGACAAACTTCTGCTTCAGTAAAGTTTCCAAACTCAACGTCTTGGCTCAGAGTCAGTCGACGAACCGGAACTATAAAACACTAAACAGATATTTAAAGTTTTCAGCTACCTGACATGTTGGAACTGATACTGACTTGTTTTGAAACGTGACACCTGGTTACCTTAAAGGATCCTTTAACCTGAACTTTGTTCCTGGCAGAGAGAGGAAAACATAAAAACAACTTTCAGAGTCCAACCTCAGCAAATAAAACTCAGACACAGTTCCGAGTGCTCAGTCTTTACCAAAACTGCTTCTGCTTCTTGATTCTGGGAAAAACCAGCCAGTGTTAAGGCACTTTAAAGCTGCTTGATTCTTTTCAAATCCAGATATCACTTCTTTTGTTCAGCCACTACTTGAGTCTTAAATTGCTTGTACAAGACTTTGTTTCCAACAGTGAAAGAGTGTCTTTTTAATAACCACTCTCCTTTTTCTCTCTCAGATGTGTACTCCTAGAAACACGCCGGCCACCCCGCCCAACTTCCCCGACGCCATCACCATGTTCTCCAAACTGCGGGCGTCCGAGTGCGGCTCCAGCGCCAGCAGCGGCCCCTCCCAGGTGTCGATGGCCAGCTCCCCTCCGACCCCTTCCTCCGCGTCAGGTTTCGGTTCCTTCTGGGCCTCCTCGCCGCCCAGCCACCAGCCGGCTTGGCTGCCCCCCTCGTCGCCCACAGGCCACCACATGCACCACCACCATTACCACCACCACCACATGCAACAGACTCCCATGTGGCCCCCCGTCTCTCAGCCCAGCGGCTCCCAGCAGCCCCCTGTTGTGACAGCGCTCCACGGCCAGAGATGAGACAGAGCGGAGCTGAGCTGGAGTCGGGGGGGCGGGCAGGGAGGGAGGGAGGATGGAGAGGCTGGTTCATGTGTAGCCAAATGAATCTTTTTCAGGGGGGATAAGAGGTCTGAGGGGGGAGGGGGGTTCAAATAAGGACAGAAGGAGACAGAAAAGGACAAAGACACTTCTGTTTTCCTCTCTGGTTTTTCTAAAGCGAAGTTGAGCAGTTTGGACACTTTTCCTCTGCGCCTTCATCACACGTCAGACAGAAAATTTCTACTCTCATCGATGCGAACACGCCCCAAACCCCGCGGAGCACTCACGAGGAGAGGAGCCATGTTACCTGCTGAACTGCTTTATCTGAATTTTTATGAGTCTTCTTTCACGCAGAAAGTCCAGAAATAATCTGGCAGGAATTCGGCAATAACCAGCAGATAAACACACGCTTGGGATGAAACTGCTCGGGAAGATTTAGTGTTTTTGTTGGATTCTGAATGTGAACAGTTTGAGGAGGATGAGAGAAGTCGTAGCCATAAAACAGATTTTAAACTCCAGACATCGAGATGCTTCACCCTGGAGGAGACGATGATCTCATGAGTATCTTAAAAAAACATGCACAGGGTTTATAAACGTTTCCAGCTGATCTCAGGGTGTTTCCAGAATCTGTAAACAAATACGAGTAACACGATGATGTCTGTGAAAACCCTGAGACCAGCGGGACGTTTACATCTCCGTGACATGAATGTACAAATATATCTTGAGAGCACAAACTGGTCTGAGCTGGACAGACAATTGAAGAAGTCGAGGTGTGAGAGGGGAAAGGTGGCGTTTGTGATATTGACTGATGCTTTTCAACTGCTGAAAGCCTTCGAGTGTTTCTGTTCAGTTTTTGTACATACAGAGCCAAACGATGAGACGTGAATACGAGGCCAACTCAGTGATTTTCCACACAACCTGTCAGACACTCAACCACTCCTACCTCTGTGTGTCTGAATGTAACTCTGCTGCACACACACACACAGACGGGATCCGAGGGTTTTAAAGACTCCACAGCAGAGCTCGCACTCAAAATGATTGTTCGAATCCACAACGGAAAAAAAAAACCTTGATGTCATCTTCTCACAGGAACTCACGAGTAGATTAGTCTCCAGTTTACACGATCACTTCATCGGTGGGAGGAAGATGTTACAGTCAGGGAGCGATGGATGCAGAGAGAGAGAAGAAGATATTGTTCTTTGCAGACAATCAAAGTGTTCCCTCTGTTTTTGATATTCTCTGGTTTTACTGTCCTGCACTTTCTTCTCACGCCTGCTCACTTTAAACGCAGGTTTTTGGACTCGGGTCAGGCTTCACTGTCGAGGGTGTTTTTTTAAATTTCTTTTTAGAGATCTGCTTCGTAGGTTTTGATCAAATCCATCAGCTGTGCAGAAAAAAACTCATGACGTAAAGGAAAAATCGACCCTGAGTAACGAGACGTAACTTTACACTTTTAAACCTTCGTGAACAGAAAGACAGCTTTAGACACTTTGTAGGATGCTGGAGCTTGTTTTAATGAATCATCCATCACAATCCATCAGCTTCACCCTTAAAGCTGGAGCTGCATTCTTCCATTTCTTGTTAAATCTGTAAAACAAAAGAAAACAGTGAAAAATTCTCATCATGGTACAGTTACACCCCCCTGCAACAACAAAATCTCACCAAATTATTGTTTTTTATCATGTTAAAGAAGCAAAATCTCATATTTTTGGTCTCGTTAGGGTGGATTTTTTCTTTGAATCAAACACTCGAGCAGTTTGTGGGCAAGTCGAGTCAAAAGTTTGAATTTGTGTTGGATCTGTTTCCTGCTGTGTGTAATGAGCGAGCTTCCTGCAGAGTGTGGATCATAGACTGTTCTGGAAACCGTGCAGACGTGAGAGATGACGATACTTTCTTTTTCTTAATAAGACGACGGTGAAACACAGCTCGTGTCACGACCATGCCTGAGGATCTGACAGACTGGGTGATGTTTTTTATTTGACTTTTTTCTCATTCAGCAGTTTTTTTTTTCTTTTGCTCTTACCAGGTGGTGTTTCTTTTTTTTTTTTCTCTCAGAAATTCACTGCTCTGCTCTTTTATAGAGACTTCTCTTTGTACTTTGTGTTCATTTCCTCTGTTGAAATTTGTATTTATATGTTTAATAAAACATTGTATGAACTGCTGCTCTGTGGGTTCATCTCCTCTGCTCTTGTTTTGGTTTTAACCGTTAGGGGAAAAAAAAAGTTCACAAACTAAAACAGAGTTTTTGCGTTACTGAGACTGAGGCTTGAGGGAGGATGTGGTTGGAGCAGAATGCTAAAGTGAGTGACTGTTTCTCATCAAACTCCACGTTCCACAAACCAAGAATGACAGATTGAAAGAGAAACCGAGGACACAAGAGCTGCAGCTGAAAACAAACACAGAACTGGACACAATATCTACCATGTATTTAAATATTCTTACAAGTTCTGTTCCCTGAATAGTGTTGTCACAAATTACTTTAATCCAAATGAAAGTAGCTTCCCCAGAATTAGTGGACTAATATATTTAACTGTTCAATTCTTCTTAAGAGGATAGTTAAGGAACTTCAGGCGAAAATTCTGCAAGGTGACAGGTAATTTAGTCTACATCAAACAGTCATTTGACAGGACTAAGCAGTGATTTTCTAAGAAAATAAATTTGTATCTTTGTTAACATATTCACTCAAAATGTGCTAATAAGGGATAAGTTTTCACTGGCACAGTCGGCAACACTTCGTCTTATTTTGTCACCTTTGGATTGCCGATTCAGCCACTATTCTTTTTGGTTTAAAGGGGCTGGGGGGACCATTTGGAAAAGCTAGAGGACTATTTCCCATGAGCACTTGCACCTATTGTCATGAGGACGTGAGTTTACCAAGGTATATTTGTTTTGTTCAAGACAACTTTTTCCTGGATACAACACGATGAGGTTATGTATTCCATCGTAGTCACATAAAGCTAATGTTTAAAACGTGGCAACTAGTTAACTTTGTAAACTCAATTTGTAGCGTAGTTTAGTAGCGGCTAATTTTACTGCAACTCACAGCCTGGTGCTCTGAGACACGTCTGTAACGTGTAATGTGTAACATTAGTGAATCCTAGTTATGGAGGATTCCAGTGCTCATCTACCAACTCTAACCTCACCTAGCAGAACAAACATTAACTGGCTCTTATTTTATTAACAGACTCAGATTTAAACAGATCACTGCAGGATAACTTCTAAATAAATCCAAGAAATACTACTCAGCTGAAGAAAACAGATTTCTCTTTGTATTGCTAAACTTTGCTGGGGACCCCAGGGTGCAGTAAAACCAGGAGGCTGACATTTAGCATTTAGAAATAACTGATTTTAGTGCTGATAATCTCATTTGAAGTTATGGATTATCAACAGGCTGATACATTTATTAGCACCAAATCCTTATGAGAAACATTAACATCACTCAGTCCAATCATATTAAGCCCTGTGCTTCGTCAGTGGGATATCTTTGGAAAATCTGCATCAGCTGCAGACACTCTTCAGTCGCTTGATTGTCACAAAACCAACCTCCGCCAACGACAGGAAAAAATAGAGAACAAGTTGTAACCGCATGTCAAAATATTTTCACCCCTCCGCCCTCTCCTATGTGTGGAGCTATTTCATCTTTACTCATCAGTGTCCTCTCAGTCGGTTTCTGTGAACAGGATGTGCACTTCTTCTTGTCCTGGTGACACGTTTCCTGTCGTGGTGCAAGGTTTGGCTGGTTTTACTCCAGAGCAGATAATTCAGTCTCCTCCTCCTCCAGCAGGAATCAACATTTCACGACTTATAGATCAGTAAAGAGCCCTGATTTGAAACTAGCCAAGAAGGCCGTCTTCCATTGTTATTAAAAAAGAATTAAAGCCCAGAAACACAGCGTGACCTCAGTGAGTTAGGTGGATTTCTGACTGACCTATTGGAGGAGACTTTTGCGCGCTCTGGCTCGTAGATCTCTCATCTTCTTGCGCTCGCTGAAGAGCATCGGACGGGTTGTGAGGGTGCTTTTTCCCCCGCAGCTCCTCGACACAGGGGGGTAGCTGTAGTCCCTCTGCTCGGAGAAGTACTTGCTGTTTGGTCAGAGAGAAAGAGAGAGAGAGATAAGATAAGAACACAGAGACGCTGTGACCGATGTGTGATGCACACTTTTGTTTTTGACTGATAAGCAGAAGAATCATCAGAAGCTGCTGTTTCACGCTCCTTTAATCAGGATGCATGTGGGAACACAGATGCTGAGATTGTTCAGAGTTAATTCTCTCAGTGTTTGGTAAAATGACGACATGGGTCAGAAGAGGAGGAAGACAAGAAGCCCCAAAACTTTACCAGGACTTTCTCCTGCCAACCTGATGCAAAAGTTTTCTGATTCATATTATTTCAACTATAGAAGCCAATTTCTGCCAGTTCAAAATTTAAAAGAAATCCTGGCTTTGTTGAGATTTTTTGGCTCATATTAATACATAATTTTGAAGAAAAATAGTCAGAACTATGAGATAAAAAGTGAAAATTATGAGAAAAAAAACAAATTCATGAGAAAAAATGTTGGATTTACGACAGAAATCAATCAGAAATCAAATGTATGAGTTAAAAAGTGATAACTAGGATACAAAATTGAAATAATGAAAAAAAACAATTATTAGAATACTCAAATTTATAATAGAAGATGCCAAAAATCTGAGGAGAAAAATTGGAAATAAGAGAAAGATGTTGAATCAATGACAGAGGAAGTCGAAGTTATGGGGGAAAAAAAGTTAAATTGATTAAGAAAAAGTCGAACTTGTGACATAAGCATTCTAAATTATGAGATAAAAAGTCGAAACTTTGAGAAAATAGCCATGGGTATGAGAATAGAAGTCAAAATCATGAGAAAGAAAACAGAATTATGAGATAGTAGAAAGGAAGAAATTCTACTAAACGGCAGCTTTACTTTGGAGTGAACTCTAGCAGATGTTTAATATCACTGAGAAATGGATTGTGGGTACATTCAGACTTAATTTAAATGTGTCTATATCGCAAATGAAACATTATCAGGGCGGTGCAGAAACTACAACACCACCTGAAGCTCATCAATCTCATAGTTTTGACTTTTTATCTCACAATAATGACTTAAGGTGAGAAAAAATCTCAATAAAGCCAATTTTTCATTTGTGTCAAACACTGCTAACACCATCCTTGAGATTTCGTTCAGTTAATTTTGTGTTGATCTGACTCTTATTCTCTGATTTCTGACTGATGCTCTGAAGTTCAAACCTCTGGATGGATTTCTTGCGCCCCCTGCTGGTGATGAGAGATTATATCATGAAATCAGAGCAGCCTGCTGATCTCACCTTCTTCTGTCCTGAGAGTTGACCGTGAACTGCCACTCAGACTTGTTGGGAGGGGGATAGGAATAGGACAGCGGCTCCATCGAGTTCCTTTGATAATCCAAGAACACAAGAGCAGGAGATGTTAAGAAGGGAGGTGGACGTATGATTTAAATTCTAATCATTTGTGTGTGGAAGTGTTGACTCACGGCCCCGAGAAGTTTTTGATGATAGGGCGGTCACAGGAGAGGCAGTGAAATGTGTCCATGAGCTGCCTGAAGACAAAACAACAAGAAAGAATGAAATACACAGCAGATTTTCAGCAGCAGTAAAAGGATGTATCATTGTTAAGAAAGAAGACGATAATGAAATAATATCAGAGCTCATAGATGAGGTACACGTTAGAGAGCACAATCCTGAAATAATTCTCTCTTGTTACAGGATCAACAACAGAGTGACAAGTTTTCTTCCTACTTTTTCAGAGCGGCAGCATCGTCACACTCTGGAGGAGCTGTTTGATCCTGCAGCTTCTTGTTGATCCAACCCCATCGTTCCTCCAGCTGTTTCTTCACAGGGTCGAACTCCATCCGGTTCAGCTAGGGTCAGATCATGAGTTAGATGCAGTTTCTCGGATGATAACGGATCAATAGTCGCTGAAACGCTTTGGTATTTACCTTACACTCCGTCTCTGAGGAGAGTCTCTCGATGACCTGCTCCTGACCGGACACTTTGTTCAGCAGCTCCTGGAACAGAGCGTTGAGCTCCTCGATCACAGAGTCAAACTGCACGTGGCTCACTTTGCTGTCCAGAGATGATTTATCAGATTTCTGCAGACATGAGGAGAAAGTAAGTGTGAGCATTTGTCCCTCATAAGTGATAAAAATCTGGTTAATGTGAGGTCTTAAAGTCACTCCCTCACACATGATCCCTCTGTCAGCAGATTAGAAATAAACTTTCTTACCATCACACTCTCAAGCATCTCTTTGCCGGCTTTTCTCTCCTCCAGCTCTTCTGTTGTTTTGTACAACTCCTGTAAGAAAACCAGCATCATCACCATCAAGCCAGCTGTTTAAACGCGAACGGGTCATGAGTTTGAGTTTGTCTTGACCTGGATAAAATTCTGTTTCTGAATGTTTTCCTCTTGCAGACACTTGGTGGTCTCGTTCAGTTTTTCACACTCGGCTTGAAGCTGCAGGATCGCTTTCTGCAGGTCGTTCACCAGCTCCAAATCCTGCAAGCAGACGTCAACACGCAAACATACCATCAATATGACAGGGTGACATGCAAAGTTACAGTTGTGCCTAAAAGTTTACACCCCCTCCAGCAGAATTTTCGGATTTTTTAGCCCTTTCTCAGAAAAAATGAATGATAACACAAAAACCTTTCTGTCACTCATGGTTAGAGGTTGGGTGAAGACATTTATTAACAAACAACTGTGTTTACTCTTTTTAAATCATGATGACAACAGAAACTTCAAAAATGACCCTGTTCATTTTTTATACACACACACTGATTACAAGCAAATATATCACAGGTGAGGATGGTTACCTTTAGGAGACATTCAAACACATTTGTGTTCACTTTTGTGCATTTATAAGGCCAAAACCACCAAAGTTGTGTAAACTTCTTAACAGGGTCATTTTTGAAGGTTCTTTTTTCATTATGATTTAAAAAGAGTAAACTTGATTTTTTTCAATAAATGTCTTCACCCAACCTCTAACCATGAGTGACAGAAAGGATTTTGTGTTATCATTCATATTTTCTGAGAAAAGGCCAAAAAATCTGAAATTCTGCTGGGGGGTGTAAACTTTTAGGCACAACTGTATATCCAGACTGTTTATACGGTTTTCTAGAAGTGTTTCAAGAACTTCCTGTGATGTTTTAAATCTTGGTTTTGTAATCCTTGGAAGGATTGTGACAGCAATGAATACATCATTAAAAATTTTTTGTTCAATTCTGACTTGAAGTTTCACTGTATTTAAGAAAAAAAATTAGGCGTTGTGATATTTCTTAAGTATGATCAATGTAAGGAAGGATTAGCTGCTGTCTCTTTATGGCCACAAAGACCCTTTCCTCTGATTGGTCAGGGCTCCAGAGGCCTGCCAAGGGCATACCTTGGTGTTTAAGGCCCATCTCTCTAACATGTCCTAATCATGTGATGTGATGACCTCATCATTTCATATTCACATCATTGTTATATGTTACATTATTTCTCAGTTCATTTCTACATCATGACTCTGACACTTCCTGTCAGCTCTGGTTGGCTGTCTGACCCTCGGTACCTCCTCTCCCTGTCTGACCTGCTCTTGTGGCTGTTGGTCTGACGGGCTCTTCTCACTTAGAGCCTGTTGAGCCTGTTGAGCCTTCAGCTGCTTGATGTGGTCCTCCAGCCTCTGCACAGACTTCCTGTAAGCACGGACCAGCATCTGTCTTAACTCCAAGCTGCAATTTTTTGAATCGCTCTCTGATTAAATTTGTCTCTTGATGCTCCACATATTTTTACCTGACGAGAGTGATCTGCTGTTTGAGCTCATGATAAGCTTTTCCATCTGCATCCACACTCCCTGAGACTTCTCCTGAGCTACTGGAGCTCATAATCATCTCCTCCAGAGCGTCCAACTTTGGACACACACATCACATCATCAGATGAGTAAGTTTACTGTTTCTTATTCGACTTTCTGTTTGCACTTACTTTCTCTCGGTCACTCATCAGTCGGTCTATCAGGGCTCCCTGCTGCTTCAGCTGATCTGTCACGTTCCTCGATGTATCCACTGAAACCAACAATAAAACATCAAACTATCTGATTCCAGAGCTCTCTTTCTCTGTTCTTTGATCTTTAACTCACCTCTCTTGTTGATGATCTCTCTGAGCTGTTTGAGCTGTGACTGATCCACTTTTCCTTCTTTCAGAGATGCAACAAGAGTTTCCAGTTTGCTGAATCTCTCCATCAGTTTGCTGACAGTCCTCGGGGACAGTGTAGACTCCACGCTGCTCTCTGAGGCATTGGCATTAGGAGGAACGGATGAAGCAGCCAGCACCTGGTCTGCTTTAGGACGACTCTGCTGTTGGGATCCTGAGGAGGTGAAAGAGGCCCCGGCCGCTGGTTGAGCGCACACCCCTGCTTTGGGAATCATCCCTGACACTGACCCTGGAGCTCCTGGTGTGTGTGAGGGTTTGAGTGGAGCGGATGGATCCTCAAGAGTTAAATTAACACATTCCTGCAGAGAACAAACGACAAAGACATTAGAATATCTGCTCAGGACACAGCCATGATCAAAAGACCTGGAAGGACAATCAGAGCCGGCCTTACATGACGTGGCTCTTTTATAAGTGCAGCACTGTTTCCAGAAATTATAGTTTTAAATGTTTTGTAATGCTTTGTTAAAGTCTTGTTTGATTTTGATATGTTTTTATGTATAATTTGTTGTTAAAGCTGTAGCCTATACTGTCTTATCTGCAGGCTGAGGATGTCTGTATCACCAAACCTGATCTTGGAGCTGGAGTTGTTGGTCTGATGCTCTCTCTTCATGTAGACCCTGTTGAGCCTTCAGCTGCTTCATATCATCCTCCAGCCTCTGCACCGACCTCCTGTAAGCACAAACAAGGATCCATTTGAATTAAACAGGACTGGCTAGAGCTTCTTACATGAGTAAGTGATGGGAAAAAAGCCAGATTTATTACCTGATGTGGGAGATCTGCTGTTTGAGCTCGTGATAAGCTTTTCCATCTGCATCCAAACTCTCTGAGGCTTCTCCTGAGCTCGTCGTGTTCATAATAATCTCTTCCAGAGTGTCCAACTTTGGACAAACACATAAATTATCAGATCAGTGAGTTTTCTGTCTCTTACAAGACTTTTTGTTTGCACTTACCTTCTCTCGGTCGCTCATCAGGCGGTCGATCAGAGCTCCCTGCTGCTTCAGCTGATCTGTCATGTTTTGCGTGTGAGTATCCCTGTTAGGAAAGAAAAAAATCCTGTCACTGCTTTCTGTTTTGTATCTTTCCAACAAGCTGCAACCTTTCATCAGAGTTAATAGCAAACATCCTGAAGACACAATCAGAACCTCTGCATCAGTTTGCTGAAAGTCCTCGGGGAAATCTCCATCTCATTGCAGCTTTCTGGAGACATGGGCGGACTTGTGGACATCTGCCCTGTTACAGGAGAACTCTGTGGTCTTCGTCCAGAGGAGGGTGAGGTGGCATCAGCAGCTGGCTGCACATCTGAGTCTTCATGAGGAAGTTTTTCAGATTTCAGCGAGGAACCAGGAGCTGTTGGTGTTTGTGAGGATTTGAGTGAAGAGGAAGGATCCGCAAGTGATGCATTTTGAACCTCCTGTGAAAAAAAGCAGAGATAATAGGGCTGAACAATTTGCAAAAGCAATCTTAGTGCGATATTTTTCCCTACATTGAAACTGCGATTTATTGTGCAATTATGTTTAGGTTCACAATCAAACAAATAACCACTCTTTATTAAAAATAGCACCACATTGGATAAGTTCAATATTTAATGTCACTCATTTCAGAAAGTGAAACCCACATATGATGTACATTCATTATACATAGTCAGTTATTTCAAGCCTTATTTCTTAAAATGTTGGTGATTATGGCTTACAGATAATAAAAACCCAAAACATAGTGTCTCAGAAAATTGGAATATTACATTAGAAAAATTAAAAAATGCTCTTTTAAACAGAAATGTCAGGCATCTGAAAGATGAAGGTTCATTTCTATGCAGTCAAAACCAGTTTTACTCTCCATTTTTGCTGACTTTTGACCATTTTTGCCACCTTAAACTTATCATTAGTGTTACCTTTTTCCATTTTTGCCACTTTTTACCACTAAAATTGTCTTGCAAAGGTAGTTTTCAACAATTTGGCTCCTTGGTTGAGCAGTGTTCAGTAAAAATAGTGTAGAGCATAATACATCTTGTGCACAACATCTCATCTGGTATTCTGACACAATTGAGGTTAAAGAAATATTGCACTGTCTGCGATTAGAAAACTGCAGTAGGCCATAGTGAGATTGAATCTAATTTGCAATTCCCAGCTCAGCCCTAAGATACTGAGTCACTTCACTGTTGTGTACATGTGTAAAGACTGTTATCCCACCTCCTGCAGACGCTCAGGCTGAATGAGATCCCAGCTCACGCTCTGATACAGCTCTGCAAACTCTGGAGACTTCTGCAGCGAGTCCTTCAGGGATCTCTGTCATAGTAAAACCACAGGAGAGGAGAAGGTTCTTTATCATGTTGCTTCTTGCAGCTCAAACTGTTTGAGTCAGAAATGAAGAATGAAAAGTTGTTTTTATCTTCCCCATGCTCACCAAAGTTCCCTCCAGGGCGTCCACACGATGGCAGCACCTTTCTACGGTGACGGCTGACTTATGGTGAGGAGGAGCAACCTTAGAAACACAGGGAGTAGAACCTTGTAAAAAAATCTTTTAGGGGAGAAATCATCTTGACTTTTGACCCAAGTTAAAGCAAAAATGCTGGAGCTTGCAGATGAGACTGTTGCAGCTGTTACACATTTCCTATCTCAGCCTGATAATCCCTCTAACCAGGATGTTTACACTTCCTGTGAGACTGACACACTTTGTTGGCAGAGTAAACAGATGAATCTAATTAGTTTTAACCATCAGTGTGTGCACTTTTTATGTATGTGTATCTGTGTGTGTGTGTTACACAAACTAGAACAGATTACATTCCAGAGCAGCAGGTGAGTTGATGTTTAACCTGTCTAACGTGCCAGGACATGAATTAATGCAGAGGGACCCCCCGCAGCTTCACTGACGGACTGAATGACTAACATCAAAGTGAAGCCACATGACATGATGGATGCAGGAACTACTTTTTTTTAAACGCAATGATAAAATGATAGCTTCATGTGCATCATGATACACACCCTGACCCTGATGACCTGTGGCTTACACCCCCTGCAGACGCCGTGGGGCTGTGGAGACACGGGTCGAGGGCGAGGGCACGGCAGGTCACCTCGTCATAGTTGAGTCAGCAGATACGACAGCTGACCTGAATGATGCCTGGAGAGGATATGAATGATTCAAGCCCAGCATCGCCTGCACCTGCCCAGCGTGCTGCTCTCCACCTGAGAGCTATTCATCCCCTGACAACTAGAGTCATCACCGTGGGGGACTAATTACCCCCTATCACACTGACGGGGAGAGCAGATAAGATCGAAAGCAAGAAAAGTCTGAACTAAAGTATCTGCTTTGACCCTTTTTGCAGTGAAATCTCTCACTCAGGTTGACTTTAATCTAGCTAATCCTCTTACATCATCTGACGGTATGTGCTATAGTCACGCTCCTCGCCTCTTTTTACACCACCTATGGAAGCAGAAACCTGAACAGCAGCACGCAAAGGCCATCTGAGATGTCAGGGTGGTGCCCATCCCCTATTGTCCTGTGCTCTGTCATCAGCAGCTTAACTTCAAGCTGAAATGTTTGCTGCTGCACACTGGTGACTCAGAGGTTATCAGTCTTTAAGAAGAAAAACATTTATCTGTTTCCAAAGATGTCTGTAGGTTTTACTACTGTAGGACAGAGAAAAACACACGAGTTGTGACACCATCAGTCGACCTGGGGTGTGGCTGTCGAGGCAACGCAAGGTGAATGTTGGAACTGCTCCACTTACAAAGTCCCTGAAGCTTCTTGGTAACATTACATTGCCTCTGTGAGTGTGTGCAACACTTATGAGTTTGTGAGACAAATAAAATGTTATGTAACTGTGTTTTGCAAAGACTGCATTCAAAAGTAGTTTGGGGGGTCCCCATGTGTGCTCAAACTTTCAGGAACCACTGGTTTGATTTTCTACCAACAAGCCAAGCCTCTTTTTTGTCTGTTTTTGAGAAATAACTGCCCTATCACTGTGTATCCACAGTAGTGTAGATTATTTAATCAGCTTAAGGGATGGTGGGTGACAAGTGTGAACCCACAAAACATTAAAACTAAAACTAGTAGATTAAAGAACAGATCATGTCCAAAAGCCATGCAACCCTTTAAAAAGTCAAAAAACTATTATAAAGAGTTTAATAGTCAGATGTCAGTTTTGATTTTGATCCTGGGACCTATAAATATTCACAATTCACATTTATTTATGGGGAATATATTTCTGCTGACATCACCATGGGTATTGTCTGATTAATTTCAAGTTGATGGATTCTTTTCCACAACACTATTGGATTATTTTGTGTGCTGAATTATTTTTATTGTGTATTGTATGAGTGAGTGTTTGTTGGAAACAGTCTGAAACAAATGCCAATGAACAGCATTGGCACAGCAAGAAAGAGACTTGGGAAAAAAGGCAAAAGTAAAAAAAAAAAACGAATTATGGTAAGTTATAATAATGAAATGCTGAGCCACAATTATAACAAAGTAGCATCTTATAAACAAAGTTCTACAGTATTCTAACTTTTTATATCATTATTATAACTGGCCCATATTTTCTTAAATGGCTAAACTGGGCTTCCATACAAGTTAGTCCATAGAGAGATGAAACTTTAAAAAATAAAAAAATAAGAATGCTTTAAATCTGTCAGATACAGTATGTTATAATCAGATGACGCAGGAAGTACATTTAATTAAAATAAATAATCCCTTCTTTAAAGTGTGGAGGCACACGAACTCGAGCAGGTGCGGCGCTATTTCATTTGAGCCTTTTCACTTTGTTTGACGTTAAAATCAGTGGATTATTATTGAGTAATATCCCTCCGCGGTCCCGTTAGCCAAGTGAAGGTGCTAACACCTGAGTAACCCGTTAACTTTGACCCTTACACAGCCTGAGAAAGAGGATAAGTGTGATGAAATCTTACTTAAAAATGTCTCTGCTTCAAATAAAACAAAGCACATAGTTGAAGCTTCTTTGTAAGTGTGAATAAACCGCCTCTCTCACCTCGGACACGCCGTCCTCCGCCGCCTGGACGCCGGTTCCCTTCAGACCGTCCAGCTGCTGCAGTATCGCTTTGAGCAGCGCGTATAAACTGGAGAAGTTCACCCTGTTCCTCTGAGAAGACTGTATGGATGAGTTTAATAACTCATACAGGTTTTTGTTCTCCATCTTTCCTTCAATCACGCTGGTTTCTCTCTGTCTGGGTCTTGTGGTCAGTGAGCTCAGGCAGCATCAGGTGTTGATGTTAGAATGAATTCAAAGACAAACAGAAACTTCAGGGAGAGTCCGCGTCGTCAAAACACGCGGACACAAGGGAGGATAGGGACTTTGTGGAGACATAACACCTTAATTACTCTGGGGGGGAAAATCCAACATTTTATTAATTAAAGAGCCATTTTAGTGAAGTGAATATTTAAACAGTCAAAGCAAACATGAAAATCATTTTCTTGGCAGATTTGTACGGAAGCCTGAAGAGGACAAACAACCATCCTCTTTCTTTATTCCATATTCCAATAACAGGGATTGATTTCCATGTGTTTAAACCAGGGCAATGGTTCCCACCCAAAATGAAATAACTGGTCAATAGTGTAACAGATTCTGAGCGCAAAACAAAATAACTTTTTTTTTTTTATTTAACATTTTTGACAAGTTAGTACATTTGGGGTTTTATTACATAATGTTTTAATAATGAGTTGTTGTGACCCATTGGGCTCTAACATACCCTCTCAGTAGACATTTTCTTTATATATACATATCTTTACATTTTAAATTTCCTAGCTGAGGTTTTAACTGAGTTTTAACATTACTTACATCACTCTGTATATTTGTATCTTTCTTTATTCATTTGTATCTTGTATCTTTGTATAATTACACTCCAATAAAATCATAATATTTAGGAGATGATTTGGCGGCCCACTTGCAATACCTTCACAGCCCACCAGGGGGCGCAGCCCACAGGTTGGGAATCACTGGACGCCGGCATGATTGTGTCATCATCCCCAATATTTGGACTTATAAGAAATTGACCAAAAAAATGTACATTTGAAATCAGTGAAATATTTTTTCCCATCGAAACTTGACAAGTATGACTAATTTAATATTTTTTCCTTTTATATATTTATTTAGTTGTACATTTATTTAATTTCTCCCCTTTGTTGGTTGTTGTATATTACTGTCCATCTTGTTTCTTTCTAATTTGTACCTACTGTCAAGATACTATGGAATATGTCATACTCTTGAAAAATACAAATAAAAAATTATTTAATGCACTTTATTTCCTGTTTTCTAGAGATACTGAGTCAATATCTTGAGGTTTTGGCTTATTCTTCTTTTTCTCAAAATTAGAAAAAAGACTTGTAAGGATTTATCTTGTTATCTGAAGAAAAATTGAGAAGTTTTTCCAAGATAATACAATTTTTTAATCTAAAAATCAAAAAGTAGCTAGCTGTACTTCATTAAAGCACAAAATAAAAAGCTGCACTTACCTCAATAATTAAATGGAGTAAATATTGTATCTCAGCTTGTTTGAGAAACTAAGTAGTTAAATGAGTACATGTCCTCTCAGGGCTTCCTTACATTCCTGTTTCAACCCAGCCATTTAAAAACCTTTAATGTCACTGTTTTGTGTATTCCTGAGAAAGCACACAACTTCTGTTCAAAATAAGATTTTATTGATAATAAAAACAAGCAAGCAAAAGTCTGGGTGTCATTCATTTTTACATTCAAGTATAAAATCTCTTTTCTCATAGCACACATGCATTTCCCTTAGTATCCTTCAGATTGACTGCAGCTTTTGTGCCACCGATCAAAACTAGAGCTAGCCCGACCCCTGATGTTCATTTAGCAATAAATTAACCAGCACATTGTTTGTGGATTCATATATTGACACTTTATGATATGAATGCGTGTTGCCCTTTCCCACTATGAGACAGGAGACGTGTCTTAGAGCCCGTTTTCGCACCATGTCAGTTTGGCCTTGCATCTCTAAAAACAAGTGGAAAAATGACATAAATCACTGAAAAAAAACAACTATTCTTTGGCTCTCTTCTCACTCTACAATCTAGGGATCTGTCCCTTCCTCGTAACTCTTGTCTATAGGTCACTTCAGAATTAAGAATGAGTAGAAAAGAAAAGAAATGAAAAACCAGACAGGCTCTTCTCATTTTACCTGAACTACAGAAGTCACCCGCTTATAATTAGGAAACATTCACTGGAATGCAGAGTCACAGGTCATTCTCAAGTCAGTGATCTTGTGGATCTTATTAGAGATAAACCAGTTACACAGCACTGAAGAGATAACAGAATAATGAGGGTAGAAATGAATTAAACACACAAACACACTGGTAATGTTTCCCTTTGACTTGTTTTGCTCCTAAGTACCAAATCAAACTCTTAATCCACTTTGTCTTATAAAGTTCTGTGTACACGGTTCATCTGAGGGTTTGGATAATAACATTTCAGTGTGGAGTACAGCAATGGATACACAACAAATAACCTTCAGTGTATTAGAGTATTTGACAGCATCCCTTGAATGAAAGAACTGATATTGAGTAAGATGCTAAAATCTTAAGAGTGGCAATTAAATCAGGTCAAATTATGCACATGACATCTTTAAATCTTCTTCATATTCTGGGATCTGATTGAGTCATAGGTCAATGCTGTGAAACGGGCTGTAACGGCTTCAATTTTATCCTTTGCCAGATCAAACTATGTCCACTCAAAGGATTATATTAAAGCCATTAAAGCTGGTTTCATAGAGGAAATTCTTGTTTGGAGTCACTGCATGCAGCCTGAGCAGCAGCACTTGATAACACATTATGTTGGAGTTTCATTTTAGTGGACCCCTCAAGTACATTTATTATAAAAGTAGGTATGACTCTCTTCGTACAGGCACTGGCAGGGTCATGTTTACCCACTCCTCCTTGTCTGATATGTTTGTGCATCAAAATATAAGAGCAAGACCAGAATAAACCAGAGGGTGGTAGAAGTTCAGTGCACACGGATGCAAAGATCTGTGGATGAATGCATCAGAAACTGTACCAGAGTTTCAAGCTGAGGGGCTTTCATCGTCGTCGTCATGCCCTCCTCATACTTATCCTTCTCTCATATTAGATGCTATCGTAGTCTGACTCTCGCCTGCTGGACTCTGCGTGTGCCTCAGCCATGAAGAAGGTCATGGAGCCCAAGAAACCCAAAACAACCAGGATGAGAAGCTGCCAGTGCAGCAGCAGGTAGTTACTGTAGGAGAAGGCCAGGGCGGCCATGATGGACTAGGTGGGAAAAGACCACGAGATGTAACAGAAATAGACTTCAGGATTCAGCAAGTGAAAAAATCAAACAGTAAGTAATTGTTACAACATCCCGGGGCTCAGACTCACCTGTATGAACTTGAAGACAGCGAACGCGGGGGCGCTGTTGTCTCTGAACATGAAGCCGATGATGCTCAGGAGCTGAGTGTTGAAGCAGCTGTCGCCAAAACCGAGCAGAAAGCTGCAGAGCAACGCCACTGCCACGCTGAGATAATTAGATAATAAAATGATTATTACATAATTACTGCAACAAGGTGAACAAACAGAGAACTCTGTGTGGACTAAGAGGATTAAAGTTTGCTGAAAGGAAACACTTCCACAAGATTGTGATTATGTAAACTGTTGGCACCAGCATTTCTCTTCATAAGTCCCCAATTACTTAATCTTTATTCCTTAATGAACAATAATTAAGTGATGGAAGAGTCTCTGTCAGTGTGTCAAAGAGCCCTGCTGTGGTCTTTGTACCTGGGCGTCATAAAGGCCTGTAAGTCCGTTCCTTCCTCTGGAGCCAGAGGAGCGTCGCTGGCAATGTTGAGAAAAATCAAGTAAAAGGCAACAAAGTGAGTGATGAGGCCGAGCAGCACCACAGGGTTCCTACCAAACCGGTTACACTTGTTCAGCATCCCAAACACGCCCCCTCCTGGACAGACAGAGCAGAAGGAGGAAATCACCTAACTGTCCGGGTAATAACCTTAAGTTATTGTATTGTTACTGGCATCATTACAAAGACAAAGCTCAGAGGACTCACCCAAGATCTCGCCGATGCCAATGAAAATACCGGAAATGCCAATCAAACTCTTGGCGTCCTTGCCAAACTGATTCATGGCTCCTATACACGTCCCGTACACGCCGCTGTAAAACGTGAGCTCCAAACCTGACAGACAGACATCCCATCAGTGTTTGTCTAATTTTAATTCAAACCTCAAACTTCCTCTTTCATTTTCCTCACCTGTGTATCCTATCGAGATGCTCAGCAGCAACATTTCCTTCGTGACACACAGTTTGCAAGCTTTAACTGCAGAAAGGAAGACAGGGAGAGCATTAACACAGGTTTTACCACCAGACACAGAAAAGTTTTCATCGTTCTAACAAATCTTTAAACTGTTTCTGTGTTTTCTAGGGCCTAAAGAACAAACTGCTACAGTGGAATGAAAGAAGCTGATACCTCATCTATATCAGCAAATCAGCCCATGAACACTAAAGGAGCTTGTATTTTTGGCAGTGGCAGGCTCGGAAAGTTATTTTAGGCACCTTGCTGCTCAAGGTTTTCTTTTTAAAGCCAGAAACAGCTCAAACATCTACGTCTTATGCAACCAGAGTCACACAGGAGCTCCTGGTTCCAGAAAGTTTGTTTCATGTGTTTGGATTAACTGATTAAAATTACCTTAACATCTTGTTTTTAAGGCTGCTGAAGAGCAAGCAACTGCAATAATTTCAAAGTATTTTGAGTCCATTTGTCATTTAAATTCTTTAGGTTGTTGTATAGTTTTCCAAGCTTTTATAAAAGTCAGATTTAGCTGAGAAAGTGGAGTTCACTTGGGTTATCTTACCAAAAGCGTCCAACGCTTGAGCCCCGAGGCCGACGTGTGGTGAGCTGTGCAGAGAACAGAAGCAGATGAAAACTTTATAAAACTATTCTTTGCCTCAACCTCATCCCTGAGCTGAACCTGCTCCCCATGGTGACGGTATCGCAGCAGTTTCAAAGAGAAATGTGGAAAAGGAAACACAGGGTAGCATTTACAGTAAAAGGTCACTTGTCTCATCCTGCAGCGTAAGAAAAAAAGACACCCTTACTTCTCTGAGGAGGGATTAGCTGGGCTCACATTTATCTTTAGAGAAACATTTTGCAGGAGATTTCCAGGAAACTATTTATCACCAAACTGACCATAGTGTACTCTCTGCTTCATAATTAAGAATTAATTTCATTTGTTTTATATCAGGAATGTAGTCATGGTTTGCACAGTCTTATTTTGTACCCATGAACTATTGAAGACTGTGTTTCTCAGCTAAATCAAGCAAAATTGTATCAGTGCGTGGACTTTAATTTCACTCCTTATAAATGAACAAGTAAAACACCCTCAGCTGCTTCTTCCAGTTTCATATGTTTCATTATTTCCAGCTTTCAGGGCTTAACTCTCTCAGGAATCTAAGATCCCCTCCATACAAGTTTAACCTCTGTGAAGCTAAACAAACTGATTTATGATCACAAGAAAACCATTAGCAGGACAAATTGTCCACCCCATGCAGCTCATTTCATCCACATCAGGCTTCATGTTGTGTGAAACTGAACTCATCGCCTGCAGCTTTCAGCAGAATGGATCTTTCTGAGCATGATAAATGT